>MIEF01004533.1:0-65198 GCA_001870725.1 Taenia solium | reverse complement strand
CGCAGGTTCCACCTACCTACCTACCTACCTACCTACCTACCTACCTACCTACCTACCTACCTACCTACCTACCTACCTACCTACCTACCTACCTACCATCTACCCAAACACCCACCATCTCCATCTTCTCTCCCACAATTTTTTATTTGTTGCTTTGCTGTTGGTGCAAGCTATACATATTCAGTCACATTCCTTTTTCATTTCGATGCACTCTAATTTCTTTTATATTATTCCTGATGTGTTCAAATACTTTTAAATAAATAAGATGTCAATCGGCTAAGGCTCTCTTGCAAAATTATGTGAGTTGTATACGTGCATAATGAAACTTTAAGGAATATGCTTATTTGTTGTTGCAAATTTTTCGAATTTGCAATAGTATTCCTGACCCTTACATGGTCACTGCATTACAAAGCAGGAAACGACTTGGTTTCTGAAATGCGTGGGTACCGCTTTAAGTTGCATCCACTTTAGGTGTTAGATTGTTTTCCGTAAAATTAAGTTAAAACATAGACCACTTTTCATTGGGAAGGTCAACTTATTTGGCGCAAATTCAGCCATCGATATGTGCTCTCTGAACTAAATTAACTATTGGGAACCGCATTATTATTGTAGCATTTCTTCTTCTTAACAAATCCTGCGTGGTTCTAACTGACCAACTAGAAATCTTGCCCTTTTTTAATTTTGCCGGTCTCAAAATGTAGGTTCAATGTGAAAATGTCCGCTCCAGATGCGGCGAAATGCGTGGTACGAATAAATAAAGAGACACTATGATGGATGAAAATCGAATTCGACAAGCCCAGCCTCTACCAAGCAGGAGGCCCAATACAGCTACATAAATTCATCCAACCTGCCTCCTCTCTATTACATCTTAGGCTGTGTTACTCAGGGGGAATGAAGCGGACTAGAGTAAAAAGGGAATCCCAACAATAAATTGCTTATTCCGCGATGGACAGCTTTGCGAAATTGTGAACCGCGTCTCCATAAGCGGACACCGTGTATTGGAATCGAGGGTGAGGTCAATTCGAAAAATGAAGAATGTTAACTAAGCTTGTATCGTCCCGAGACTCTTTTTAAGTTAAAAGAAGGCATAGTATTGGGGCAGAATATGTATTCTGGAAATAGAGGGCTTGGGGGCTGTTGGCACGGCCCAAAGGCCGTCCAACCCGCTAGTACAATATGGCCACCCAAGTGACCGAAACCGGCAGTTCGAACAAACAAAGTATTGCAAAGCTAACGCTTAGTAAAACAGTCTCTAAGCAACACATTGTAGAAAACACCTGAATTTGCAAGGGTACTATATCAGGCATGTCCGTTTACATGCATTCCATTAGACGGCAAATGTGTTAAGTGGACGCACGTCATGGCTGAGTAGAACTGACCATTTCCGCAGCAGAAAACGTCCTACTGTTCTCCGTATAACTCAACACTTTTTAAAACTTCAGTTTGCGACAGTAAGTTTGCTTTTTAATTCAGCTTCTTGATATAAAGCCACCAAGAAAACATAGAATTTGCCTACAAGATGGTGCCAAAATCATTCTCAGAAAAAATATTACCACAAGATAAGTAAAAGACTCTATTGGGGCGTAAAGCAATTAACATACTTTTTGATATTGTGACCCGTGGATTAAGTGCATGACCAACTCCTAGATGTTTAACGTGTGCCATGAACTTTGCAGACTCCAGCCTTCAGCAAGAGTAGGAAAACGTGTTGCATATCGGCCAAACGAAACTCTAGTACTAAGGGATTTAGTGGAGCCAAAAACGTAATTGAACAAAAGCAATCCCATCATAGGTATCAATTCTGTTTTAAAACTAAATTAGCAGAAACTCATGACCCTGGTGTAAGGGAAGTCAAGACATTTATTTCCACCGGATGTTTTCTCGTCGATGGAAATACTGACTCAGACATTACGTTTCTTATGTCTTATGACTTCATGTTACAAAAATTGAAATTTGCGTCTAGACAATTAATTTGATAAACTGTGATCGTTTGTCACTTGACGCAAAATCGTATATAAGGCGCTAACTTTGAGGTCTATTACTGTTTTTCGTAGCTAAAACATAGGTTAAGAAAGTGCATCAATGACCTTTATCTGTTATACCGATCTAATAACCATGGCATTGGTAACAAATGCTTATTTCGGTGACTGATTTTACGTGGTTCGAAAGTGACGGTGAGGTATACGTATCGGTTCCCCTGAAAGGTGTTCCTTCGAAAAATTGCGATGTCTTCATATCTACTAGATATGTCAAGGTATGCCGTAATTAGTAAACTGATATATAAATACTTCACTCTCAAATGAAGTCAATTTATGTAATTTCGAAAATAGAGTACAATTATGTTGAAATTTGGCAATATATTTAGTCTTCAGCAATTATTGAAGACAGTGCTTTGCTACATTTTCCCGTTATCTATGCAAAAGTACTTTACACTAATCACGCATTAACATGTCCCCTATTATAACTTACACTGGTTGCAACATCTTCCTATTACTACCTTCTCTTTACATCTATCGTGTTTTCAGATAATTTTTAAACCATATATGTTTGAATGCATACTTTGGGACCGCATCAATGTCGACAACAGTAAAGTCATTCTCGAAAATTGTGCTGCTGTGTATTTAACACTGAAAAAGGAAACCGTTTCTAAATGGCCTAAATTGGAGGCTGATGAAATAAGTTTTGTAGTTAGTAATGTATATACTTTCTACAGAGGACAAAGGAGCCCTTATTAGAATTCGTCAAGAAGCGATTGCTGAAGTACAAGCACGTGAAACGGAACGGGAGAAGAATAATTGCAAGGAAAAGAGGCTGGGTGAGAAGGCCGCATTAAAGGCAATGATGAGGGTAACACATGATTTAATTTTAAGTCAAATCGAGCTTCCAGTGTAAAACCTCGCTCATCTAGCTTTTTTTGGTAAATGCCTTTTATCGTACTAATATGCATAGTGTATTTAGTGGCTAGCTGAAAATTCCTAAACATTGTTTGATATGAATAATGGAACTTATCTTTTGTTAATTTAGTTTTTTAGTCAGCTGATTTGTGAATTTCATAGCCTATTAAATGTGAAACATTTTTGTGTCTCCTTCAAGATGTTTGTCATTTTTCATATATACTTCTTATACTTTGCTTCTTTTTCAGACCAACTAGGTTTTTCCAGTTTTGTAGACATTATAATTACTGTAATGTTTGACTGATTTTGCTAGATTGAAGCAGAGGAACGAAATCGCTGCGAAGAGATAAAGAAGTATGCCACCTTTACAGCAATGCAGGAACTGGTGGAAAGTCAGAAGAAAATTCGACAGCAGGCTGAAGAGGTATTTATTTACTTGGCGCTATCCACCGACATCTGCAGAGTAATGCGGAAATTCCCGCGGCACGTGCATTTGTCCGGAAAGGCTATGGAGATGACAACACAGTTCTACCAGTCCCTGCTCCTGTGAAACAGGACATATTCAAGGGTTGTGAGCAACCTCGGGTTCCTGTTCGAAGTAATGATAAAATTGCCGTTTCCTTTACTCCTCGTGTGTTTCCTACTCCGGAAAGGGAATCCATGAAAGATGACGAAGAGAAGGTATCTTAAACATAATGTGCTGCTTAATGCGCATAAGTAGCAACTGCCTACCCTTGTTTATGTTCCAGTGGTTGCGGACTCAAGCTGAGCGTAGGCGAGCATTAACCTCTAAAGTAGCAGAAAATGGAGATCTTTCGGAAGCAGAGAAAGATCCGATCTGGCTGCAGAAGAAAGCTGCGTAAGGCAACGATTACGTCACCAGAATACATTACTCACTGATAAAAGATTTTCTACTGATTCGTTATACCTGATTTTGGTTAACTTTAAATATCTTTCCTTTCACCATGTCCTAGAGCTCTCTTCAAGGCTGGCGATTTTGAAGCTGCGGCATTTGCCTATACGGAAGCCTTAAAACGTGCTCCAAAACTGCCATCGTATCCTTTTAGACGTCCACGCATCCTAATTTTTGGCTCTATGCGCCAATCCTTAACATATCTTTTAGTCTTTACCTCAATAGATCTGCCTGTTATCTGCAAACACGTAACTTCTTTCGTGCTCTTGAGGATGCCTCAATGGCGCTGGACTTACTCAAACCTGCCGTTCCGCAGAATCTGAATTCTCGCATCAAAGCTCACGTTCGACGTGGTGTCGCGTTTTGCAACCTACAAATGCTAAAAGAAGGTTTTAATGTGTTCTTTGTTAGTTGTAAGATAAGCATAGCTGTTGAAACAAATTATTTCATGCTTTAGGCATATCAGAGTATGAGGCTGCGGCGAAACTCAATCCTGCTGATGCAACTATACAGGAAGATCTGAATCGCTTGAAAGCGATGATGAGTAACACCTAGTGTCTTGTTTTAATTGTTGCATTATTTTGTTGTTACCTTACTTTGTTCCGCCCATTTAAAAATAAGAAGGCCTCAATCATGGACGTGCATATTGGCATTATTAGCACAAAGACAAATTATTACAGGAATAATAATGGTAGTGACTGGATTCAATTAATAATAACATGTTTTTAATTCTCTGACATTGCATTGCGCTTCGAATTCACTACGTCTGCAATCAGTTTGTTTGTTTTTATTGTTAATACGCGTGCGCGTGTAAATAAGCATTGTGTGTTGATTAAAACAAACGGGGGTTGGATGATGCTAGTTCAAACAAGGGAGGAGAGGTGAAAACTACAGAGGATGCAGCTATGTACGGCAGCAAATATTGTGGAATGTGCACATGACACTAACTGAGGTCTATTTGTTTTTGTATGTGCGCTTGTCATAAGTAGTGACTTTGTCATTCTCTCCCTCCCGAAAATCTACCACAACAGAGGGGGAGGGGAGAGGGTTGGAGGGAGGGAGGGAGGGAGGGAGGGAGGGAGAAAGGTAGGGAGATAAAGCAGAAATGAGAGATCGATAGACGGACAGACGCATGCTTGTGAAAATGCCGCGAAGACAGGCTCTGTGGTTCGGTCCTTGAATGCAACATTTGATCCCTCAAAGCGGACTTCCACTGCCGCTTGTGGTGTCTCCAAGAAGCGGATGTGAGCCATTATTATCAGTTCCGGTTAAGGAGGAATTGGTGGCAGCAGGAGGAGAGAGAGAATTGGTCTTGAAAGGAGACCAAAATGATGGCGGTGGCGGTGGAGGAGGAGGAGGCGGTGAAGAAGTGGAGTACTTAGATGACAGCTTCTTGGGCCCTCGTACACGGCTTCGTTGGTTATTTGCGACTCTGCGGGCTTGTACGCAAACGTCCGTCATGCAGAGATTGATGGAACCGGTCTTCAGTTGAGGATGCCGTTTCCTGATAAAGGCTGCAATAAATCATTGCACATATCACCCTCAGCGTTCATGCCTTTAAGTCGGAAATGCGTAGCCAATTCCTCTCCATTGCACTTCATTTCGATGCCAGTGAATGCTTTACATTAGAGTGCACCGCAATTACTATAGTGTTATGCCTCGTCTCCGTTCCTTCCATCTCCATGGTCGTATTGTGAAAATTATCCGCGGACACTTACGGTAGATCCATATGAATCCAAAAGGAGAGAAGAAGTGACATTTCATTGCAAGCTAATGTGCCAAAAAGAGTGTGCAATAAGGAAAAATACTGCATTATCAAAACGAGGTGTTAGTTTGTTCTTTGAAAAGTGCAAAAGAAATCAAATTCTCGCAGCATAGCCGATAGCAAGAAGCAATTCCGTTTTGCCGTACTTCACCCCTATTCGTGCTGATTCGTCAACCTCAGAACTAACAAACAAGGTGACAGAGAACTTGTGCTTAAAGGCAGACCCCGGACTCGCGTGCAAGTCTCGCGACCAACTTGCATGATGGCATGCTCAACCCATGGGGCTTGACTTGATGCTAATCTCCACCATTTCGCCGTCACCCATGTCCACGCACAGGCAGACACAGACATACGCATGCACACACACACACACACACGCATAAGGTGGTAATAATGCGTACGTGTTGGCACTAAAACCGTCAAAATGACTTGGCGGGACATGCAGGTTCCACCTACCAACCAACCAACCATCTACCCAAACACCCACCATCTCCATCTTCTCTCCCCTTCTTCTCCCCGGCTGCTTCACGTGCAGTCGCTTGAAAATGCCTCGACCCTCCTTGAATAGTCCATGGATTAAACGCTATACTCCCACATTTACAGACTTGCGCATCCGAAGTCCAATAGACTTCAGGGTATTTATGCGCTCAATTTGTTGTCTCCCTTTAAAATCGCTTTCTTTCGGAAATCATCAAGTTTTTTTGCAATTGGACAATTCACCTAATCACTTCGCATTTCACGGAGTAGGAGTTGTTCAGTAAAACAAGTGAGTTTAAATAAAATTATCAAATTTATAAAGTACTTAGTAATTGGATTATCACTGGAGTCACTCATAACACTGTACCCGTCTGATGACAACATAGCTTGTGCCCAACGTAGAAAAATAGTTTGTTTTTTTATGAATGATTTTGCCAATTGGAGGAAGGCTGTCGTGCATATAATAGCAATATGAATTAATACCTCCCCTTTCCTGCTCTAGACAATAAAAAGAATGAGTTCCTCAAGCCACTTTTATTTAAACCATCTTCGTGGCATCCGTGTGTGTGTGTGTGTATGCGAGAGTTTATCTTAATTTGCGCGTTTTCTGCAATCTCAGGCACGTGCGTGAGTCCGCGTGCGTGCGTACATACGACCACGTGTATCTAGCATGTTTTTTTATTCGATGTGTGTGTGTGTGCGCGTGTGTGTGTGTAGATGTTTCCGCTCCCTCCCTTTCACTTTCCCCTTCGCCTCCCCTCCGGTCGGTCGCGTTCGGTCCCGTCTGAGCCCGAACACACACCACACTAAGTGAAACAAATAGCCGATTTTGTTCGGCCCTCGCCTCCGGTGTCTTCGATGCTGTTGATGTTGCTCCCGCTGCTGTTACTGATGCAGCTGATTTGGGCTTTGTTTTGGCTGAGAGTTAATCAGGGAAAAATATCCTCCCCAATTCTAAGGCCTACACACGCACACATGTACGCATCCAAGCAGAACCGCATAAGCGCTCCTTCTTTTCACGGCATACTACTCATTCCCCACTTTGGCATTGTAATTTGAGTAGTAGTATAGATGGGCACCAGCCACAGCACTTTCACAGCCCGTTGCCACCATTACGTGATGTGCACTTTTTGTTGTTACAAATTGCAACACATTGTTGCGTGAAGAGATTGACTTAGTTTAAAAAAGTAAAGTATATGCTGAGACTCAGGAGGATTTGATTGCACAAGTCTTGGTAGTTTTTGATGCAGTTTCTTACGTCATAATTTAGACAACTCAACTTTTTAAGGCTCGCCTTATGACCAATGCACGACTATAGAAGCGATCAAATCGTAATCACTGTCAAATCTTTAGAAAGGCAACATTTCCCCAAGTTTTAATGATTTTCTAACCTTTTGGGAGATTTCCTTAAAATTTATTGATACGTTGGTCGCCTTTGTGCTGTGACTAGTCTACGCATATGTAAGGACTTCAAGTGGCCACCATGCAGCTATTATTCACGGCTGGAGTGAGATCTTCCATTCTGACAAGCGAATGCAGCTATGAAAGTTGATCAAATCATATGGAATACCTGACTCAGGACTTAACAAGGACAGTAAGAGAGTGAATTTGGTTCTATTAGATAAGGATGCGTAAGTAAGCAGTTAAACGTGGTACTCGAAAATCGAGGTGAAGAGCAGATCCTCCATTATTTTATGCTCAACCTTGCCTTCAAGGGCGACTCTAGCTAACAAACTGGCGAGGGCGACAGGTGAAATCGACTACAAATGGATATGTCTAACAAAATTTACAGGAGGCATTAGACTTGGATGAGTTAGCCCATTATCTGACGAATCCCTGGTTCTTCAAGGAGGCAGTTAACAACTAAGGCGATACTGCAATCCAACGGCTAGAAAGCGTCCCTTCTTGAGTCACCAGGACAGTATATTGGCTAGGCAAGTGGGTGACATTTCCTCTACACCTCTATTACCTGACTGTAGTGCAGATTGACACTGCGTAGCATGTAAGCACAGGAGGTAGAAGTAAAGGACAAAACTGGGAATGCTTTCGACTTGTGGCTACATTAATGGATTAGTTTCATCAAGTGACTGCTCCAGCCCAACGCCGACTGGCAAATGAAGGACTTAACTAATGTAACACTGCCTGTTCTGGAGAAGCGGAGAGTCAGTGAACCCCTCCTTCGATGTGGTTTACGAAGCAATGAAACCTTGGATACGATGAAATTAATGAGGTACCTTGTAAAAGGCGACTCTTAGAGTACTCACTTCCTTTTTTCACTAAACAGAATAACTCTACCTTCATTTTCTTATAAAATCTGCAGACACTCAAAGTTTTGGAATACATACTCACGCGCTTTTTCATATCCGTCGACTGGCTGACGCACTCCTACTTCTCAAGGCATTAGTCAAAACGATGCTAGCTCTACATGTGACGCCGTGAGACGCTTACGCTTCAAAGCCATTAATCAGATCAACAAATTATCACCTATTTGCTAGGCACACCTCTAAACTTCACAGCATGGGGTGTGTGTGTGTGTGTTTGTGTGTGTGTGTGTGCATGTGTGCTTGCCTTTCTCAGTATGCCACGGTCATTTGCACGTAAAATTAATGAGAGTAGGGCAAGCATAAGTGTCATTACCAGAGTAATTCAAAAATCAACGCCTTTGTTCGTTACCGTCTGCCTCTAATTTTGTGTGTCTAGTCAGAGACTTCTTTGCCTTTCTGTTTAGAAGAGAATCCAGTTACCTTTGATGGCCTCAGTGATCTCGGGCTGCAGTCGCTGCTTGTAGATGCCTTCGCCAGAGAGGGAGGATGCAGCAAGCTCCTCCTGACTGAAGAAACTCTTCATCAGCAGGCGAATGAGGCGGGTTGCACTGCCTGAGGACTTGATAATGAGGCTTTGATAAACCTCTTTTGGCAACATCACTGAGGGGTGAACTTCGCTCAATATTATGTGTCCCTGTAATATTACACAATGGCGGGTATCATTTCCACTCATCTGCACCACGCTCTAAGTTTAACAAGACCACTGCCTAAGCTTGATTCTCCAACACTTAATTGCAGGCCTCAATGTTATTAGATGTTTGGTTGGTCAGTCAGTAAGTGCAGTTTCAAATTGGCAATTGGAACACCACTGCGATTACAATAAACGTATGTGTCATGAAGTTAATATTAAGTTTACTCTCTTCATAATAGTGAAAAATACTACTTTTAAACTGGTAAATGATCCAAACGATTATCTGTAAGCAGACTTTTAGTGGACGGAAAGTGGTCTCGAAAAAACTACCTGGAGACAATTTTATAACGATGTTAGCTAATAACTACCAATTAGATACTATTGCTTCAGAGTAATATGTGTAATTGTTCCATTGCAATTTAAGTAGCACCTTTATTACGGACTCATTTCTTGTTCAGCCAGATAAAGCTTTCATGTAAGATGAGATGGAAACATCCAAACTAAATTCCGCTTCATTCTTTTCACTTCTCATAATGAACCCATCGTATTCTCCACACAAATTTTCAAGTTTAATGGTTACTTCAACTTGCACTTTTCTCTTTTATTCCGAAAACGAATGAAAAACTTTGCTCTCATCGAAGGAAAGATCGCGCAAATCGTTGAGAACCTTGGGGGCTACAATACGTGGTGGTTATTTTGGCCATTTCTATGCCAACTTCATTTAAGTGCACAAATGTAGCATAGTGTTATTGTCCCTTCCACTCCACCTAATTAGTTATAATTTTAAAAAAAATTTTTGTTATTTCACTCGTTTCCATTGCAACAGCACCAATGCACACGGATACTAATGCAAAAATGGAGGACCTCGTAAACTTATATTGATGCAATTTCGCATTTAGGTTAAGAGGCACAAGTATTTCCGTGGGGCCTCCAGCACAAGCCAATAAATTAATTTGACTACCAAAAAAACGGGTAACGATAGGCCCCATTAAGTGCAAAAAACTCAAAATAATGATTGGAGTTGATGTGAAATTTGAGAAGCTCATGTGCGACACCATTGGAAAATTGTTGACTTTTGACATTAAAGTCATGTGCAACACATGACGACGAAAGCACCGTGGCTTGGGGGGAAAATTTTTCACGAAGCGGGGCGCATTAAGCGGCGACATCACACGCACCCACTCACACACGCACAAAACGCCTCCTTATCGCTTCCCACAACCGCCACAGAAGCAGCAGCAGCAGCAGCAGTAACAGCAGCGTCATCTCAGGTTTTGCGTGGAGAGAGGAATTTATGCGCGTCTGACAATTAATTTCCTGCGGGATGGTTTTTTGGAAGTCCTCACCCTGTGTTGATGCTGATGACTTGAGCTGATAAGACACCTCCTCCTTCTCCTGTTCATTCACTGCTCCCTTCCTCTCTTAGTTTTGCTGCCACAGCTTCTAAGAATCGGCCGCAGCTGGGGCTGAGACTGTCACGGGAACTATCTTTTTTGTGAATTCAAATGCGCCTCTTTTCTTCTCCCGGTCTCGCTCTGCCTCTCGCTCACGCATCCCTGTTTGTTTGATGGTCCCAATTTTTAACATCTCAATGGTCATGTTGGCCAATCTCTTTTTTGTTCAACGGTTTGGCACGAGGCCTCTCTTGTCAACTTGAGAGCACACATAAGCACAAAAAGTGCATCGCGCTGGTGCAGCATTGAAAGACACGGAGTGACCGCCTTTTTGCGCTCTGCCTCCTCTTGATTGTTGCTAATTGTCCCCCAAATATATCACCATGCTTAATTCGTCTTTTCATCAGTAGTTTTGAAAGTGAAATTACTGCAAGGTACCAGCATATTCACCTAAGGTGGCGTGCACTTTCTTCCGTCAAAAGTCCATTCGTCATTTCGGTGAAGGTAAGCCCCCAGCCCGTGGTATACACACACAAAAACAGTATTCCCTTGTTAAGAAGTACCATTCAGCTGGATATCAGGGCTAAAGATGTACTTCAAAGCAGGAAGCTAAGAGAATACAACATAAAAATGAATTTTATATCAAGCTACGTGGATGTACGTGGGGTAATTTGCATTCATTAGTGCAGTGATGGATGACGCTGACATGAAGCAACCTGTGCAATATGGTTAAAAGTGTATTAACCGAAATGTCTGTAGATATGTGTGTGTGTATATGTGCGCGCGTGTGTGCATGCTAGAATCCATCACAGGCAAGTTGACAGGGTGTAGTTTCAATTTCAACTGCTCTCGCGTCATGTTTGATGCCAGAGAGGGAGAGAGGGCGTGCGAACGAGCCAGTAATAGAAGGAAGGCAGGGTGGTGAGGTGTGAGAGGGGTTTTGGCATCACTCATTTCTGGCTTGATGTTTTTTTCTCGCCTCCCTGTCTCAGCCTGCCTGCCTGTGTGCTTGTGTGCGTGCATGCGTGCGTGCGTGCGTGCATGTCAAGTGGCACTCTCTGCTGTGACAGATTGAATGGGAAAAGAGCTATCGCAGATGTCATCTCAGTTGACGACGCTGTCGTTTGCAGTTGCAGTAGCAGCAGTTCGAAGTGATGAGTCGTTATCACACGATGTACATCACTCCATCACACACACACACACACACACACATACACACACGCCACTCGTCTTTTCCCCACCCCCTTTTCCTCGCCTCCTCTCTCCCCTCTCTTCGTCTCCCTCTCGTCCTCTCACATCTCCTCAATATGCGCCCTCTACCTTTCCCTCTCTCTCCCCAAAAATGTTTTCTTAGCACAAAAAAACCCGTTCATTCACAAATACAGCCCAAACGTCTTGGTAACAATGGCACTTTACCATCTCCCTTTCTCATAGAGTCATGGTAAGTTTACCTGATTTTTCATCTGTGTTTAATACAATCATTTGGAAAACATATGAACAAGCAATAATTAAATGACAGGTCTCCTTCTTCTCTGTTTCTTTAAAGCCTGGCGTCAAAGTGATAGAAAATTTACCGGTTAGAAGAATTAATAAGTCTATTATTCGCTTAAACTATCGTTGATGGGACTTTCAAACAAAGGAATGCAAAATTAAATTATGCGGTTCCTTCATTTCTGGTGGATCTGGCCAAAAATGCAAATGTTTTGGCTTTGGGGGGACACACTTTGTGCAAGCCTCACTTAGATGTTCCAATCATGGCTACATGCGTGACGATGATACAATGAAAATTGATTTCACACCCTACATTTCCTACCATCAAAAATTTACGTGTGTATGTGTAAATGTGTGTGTACTCATCACCTTTTCCCAAGATGATGGAACTCACCTACCAGGCATACCATTCGTCACATGGCGGATATCAATAAACTTTTACAAAATAAAACACAATATAGAGGTCAACGATTTGTTTGGCAAAAACACACATTATCCGGGCACCAAACGCATTTCGTTCGGGTCATATTTTCAAAAAGGTGTGCTATCGTGCATAGTTCATTCAAAAATGATTTGACTCTTGGTGTATTCATCTCTTTGTTCGAGGTGTCTTTCAACCGTCTAGTATCGTTGTTGTTGTTGTTGTTGGTGTTGTTGTTTGTTGTTGTTGTTGTTGAAGTTGGTTCTGATGTTGATGATGCAAGAAGTTTGGGAGAAAAGAAGCTGAGGATGAGGCAGAGGTGCAGAAGAAGAAGAAGAAGAGGAGGAGGAGGAGGAGGAGGAGGAGGAGGAGGAGAAGGAGGAGAATGGGGAGAAGGAGGAGAGGAAAAAAGACCTATAGCACAAAAAAAATGGCGTGTACATAGAGAACGAGACTTCCATTTTAATTATCCCCGTGAGGAAGCCAGAGATGCTGGTTTTGGTGGTGGTGGTGGTGGTGGTGTTGGGATTGGGGTACAAGTTAATCAGAATTAGTAGTCGTCCGTCGGCACGGCAAGGCACGGCACAACACAACACAGTAGGTGGAGCTGAGCACGGGAAAAAGGGGCGAGAGGGGATGCCTGTTGGCTGATCACAATGGGTGGTCGCGTTACAATACGAGGTGATGCGATGCGGCCGCACATGAGTACCACGCGCTACGCCCCCCTGGCCTTCACCGCTGCCTCCCCCGTCGTCTCCCCCTCCTGTCTGCTCTCCCAACTCGTTATCCACCCTCCCACCTACCCAGCGACCCACGCGAGCACATTGTTAGCGAAATTAAAACGCCACGTGCATTTGTGCTATGGCGAGTAATAAGGGCAGCAGCAACATGAAGAGGAGGTTTGGCTCAATTACAGGTAAGGCGAAATGTCTGCAACTACTTCCCAAGGGGTAGTCAAGAGCCTTTCTTGAAATGAGAACGAGGTTACTGAAGCGTCAAAATAGAATACAACTTGTGAAAATGAACTTCTTTTTGTTCAGTTAATTTCCATGCATAAAAATATCACAATTATTTCGTTTCAGTTGTTCCAAAGTAAACCTTTCATCAAATTTTCAAGTTAGAAGAACAAGTTGTGGTCCTTGAAAAAGTGTTCTGTTAAGTAGATTTTGTTTTTTTGCAAGTCTATTGGTTTGCTTTTAATGCTTCCAATATTACAGTGAGTGTTTGTATTTTTGTTTCAACAAAAGTGCATTTATAAACAGTAGCATAAAGGAGGACCACTCTTGAAAGTTCTCCTATGTTTACTGTTACATTCATTTGAGAAAATAAATCAAAACCGTCCATATGTGTTACGTTGAATAACTAATTTACTTCTTCTAAATAAATATGCACCCTTGAAACTCCACCATTTGCACGTAGTTGATTTCACCAAAGCTAAATAATGCATGCGCACGTATTTCTTCCAGTTTTATCAAAATGATAGACTATTAAATCTAAGTAAATGTATGAATAAAAATGGAAGTTAACAGATACATCTGGGAAAATCATGTACAAAGATCCGGTGAGAATATATGAAGGTTTGGTAACTTTGATGCATCGTACAGTGTGCTTGTGTGAGGGTAAACCCAGGCTCCCTTATTCAAAATTGACGTAGATGTTGTCGGTTAGAAAGAAGAAGACAATGAAGATGTATGCAGCTTAAAGATGGACAGTCTGAAATGTGATTTGTATGACATTTTAAATGAATTTCCCACATGCTTACTTAGTGCTTCAATACGTTGTTGCTATACTACTTATAAGCGGAAAGTATATGGTAATGGGTTTGTGCTAGATTCGAAATAAGAAAGCGCATTTCCAACTTAAAAGACTTATTTATTGCTAAAAGAAGCAATATTTGAAAGATTTTCAAAATACTGAGAACCTATGGTCTTTACTTACCAGCGATAACTAGAAAACGTTTTTTTTGTTTAAAGTGCATAAATATTTGGCTTAAGTTATGTTGAAACTTTACCACTAGATTATTCAATGGAATTGTCATAGCAAGGTGAAAGAATTGTTAACAAAGCTGAGGGTTATATATTCAGTCTCACAATATTAGAGACAAAAATTGAATCTTCGAGAAGGGAAAAATAATTGTTCCTAGCTCGTATGTGTGTGTGCGTAGGGGGAAGGCGAGAGAAGGAAAGAGGAGAAAAGCGATGGTCATGAGTGACATCTCTCGTGCAAACAGACAGATGAGCGAGTGAGTGAGTGAGCAAACGAGCGAACGATCTCTCACGACCCACCAGAAGCAGGGTGGAAAGGGGATAGAACGGAAGAGAGCAAGTTATATTCTACACCACCACCCGCCTGCACAACCCTCCTCTTCTTCTTTTCGATGCAACAGAATCAAGCGCCTTGATGATACCACTCCCCATGTGTCAGAGGCAGTCTGCCACAACGAAGACGACTGGCATTGGTAGTGGCGTGCGTGTGTACGTCTGTGAAAGAAGTGATTGACTGCTGCTGCTGCCTCTCTCTAGCTTGTCGAAAAGAAGCAAAGGCAAACAGCCATCTCACTCTACAATGACTTGTGCAGGAAGCCCTAAGGTGTGGTCCACAATCCTACCCAGACATACACAAACACAAAACACTCGTATGTGGATGCGTACACGAGCCAGTCACATGAGGTTGTAGGGTTAACACACAAAAGGGAGAGTAAGTCTAGTAAAACCATCGTTCCCAGTTGTGTAGAGTAGGCAGTGCAGCCTTTTATTCAACCTTGCGACACTTTATGCGTGTGTCTTGTGTGCCCCTGTTCGCATTTTTTTCCGTAATAAATATTACATGTTTTAACGATAATTTACATTGGATGGGATGATGTTTTTCGGATGTCTGACAGGATTTTCTCTGGTTGACAAACTATCTGACAAATTAGACACGACAGCAGCAGCAGCAGCAGCGGCGACGGCAGCAGTTGCAGCATTAATTTTGGCGTCATGTCAAATGGGGAGGCCAGGTCATGCAACCGTGTGGTCAATGCTATTAGCAATGCGCATTCAGGGAACATTGGAATCTTGTGATGGTCTGATTTCATTCTGAGTAGTGCCGTGATGGCAGAAAGGACCTCAAATATGGCGTAAAGTCTGTTACCACCGCCCCACTCGAGGTGTATAAATGAGTAAGATCCATTGAGGATGAGCATGTGTTAACGCGAAGGTGTCGACTACACAGTCATAAAAAGACGGAATGCGCCTGGTCACACTTCATCTTGATATGATCGCACCGCATTAAGACACTTTGTGTGTGTGTGTGTGTACTCACAACATTTACTAATAACTTCCCATCATTCTCTACCCTTAAAAGGGTATAGAAACGGTAGAACCACACGATACCAATTGCACTTGCAGTTAATAAAAACTGCAGCATGAAAGCGTAATGCAAAAAGTTACGCATTTAAAAGGGTGGGAGAAAATCACTGTAGGATTGAAAAATCAACTGAGGGTTTGTGAAAATTCCTCATTTTCTCTGTCTTTCTTTCTCTCCCCTTGCAGCACATGATATGGTCAGTTGTTGCATCATTCCTCAAATCACATGAACAGACATGCGCTCTTATTGCCATAATTTGTGAAAAATTGATGGATACCTTTTAAATTGGCTCATCGAATGGATAAATAGATGCGTGCATGTGGAGAGAGGTGGATACATAATTTTGTCAGTGTGAATGCGCCACTTCTGGAGAATTTGTCAAGGAAAAGTCCATACCAAGCCGATTGTGGCGTTTAATCATACAAATGCACTTGCCAAAAAGCGCACGTGGTTAGTTTGTTTCTCTTACCCTTGGAGTAGGCAACATAGCAAGAGAATATTCTGCCGCCTAAAAGTAGGCTCTGTGGTCGATTAAACTGGTTAGTTTTAAACGGTCATCTGAGAGTGGCCTTCCCATACTTCTCTCCCCCTTTCACCCTTCCTTCCTGCAGCCTTTTCCTCATTTTTTGCTCCCTCGGTGGGAAAAACAGGGACTTCACACGAACAAGCGCACCTCATCGAAAGTGAGTGAGAGGTGTGTATGTGTGCGTGTGTGTGTGTGATGGCGTGAATCGACAATGGAGGCAGGAAAAACTTGCCCTCCTCCTCCTCCTCCCAATTCTTGCCTCGAGTCAATTTGAAAGGCTGTAACAAAGTGAGTGTGAAAGACAACCAAGCGGAGCGTGTCCGGCTGTCGTGTGGGGGGCCCTGTGTGCCGGCTTTGAAATTACCGCAAGTGCTTGCGTGTGTCCACGCGTGCGTAAACACACACACATCCGCATGCGCATGCACGGCCGCACGCGGGTGGGGCGAGCTTGTCATGAGGGGCGAAGCAGGCGTGGGTGCCGTGTGAGTGTGAAATGGGGAGCAACCGCGGTTGATCAAATTTGGCAAACTGCTAAAATGGATTAAGTGATGGGTGTGTGTGTGTGTCTGTTTTTTGCTTCTCCCACCACTGCTACTGCCGCTTTGTTTTTGTCCTATCTCGAGATGATGGCGTGGTGGCAGCGATAATGTGGAGCACTGCAACTCACATGTAAGGCGATACGGGTGTAATCTAATTTACTCGTGTGGATTTGTCCACTTGGGTGAATAAACAGTTTTCGGGCAAAGTGGAGATTTGTGGCTTTTACAATTTTTCCGTCTTTAGCATTTCATGCCTTTAAATTGTTGTATAAAAGTTGAGAGGAATTTTTTTCAAATGCCCGGCACTACGGGATTCTCTTACCAATATTCCTGCATGTATTTACCGCATCTATTTTAGAGAAAAGGAAATGAAGCAAAGCACGAGTCTACAGACGGTCCCCTGGGGTGTTTAATGCCCCCAATTGTGGCTCGAGTGGAGAAAAACCTATCTAGCAATGGTTGTTAGCCCAAGTCGCACAGCCACACTCTCAAGCACACACGCAGAAAACGCCTGAATAATGCATAATTTGCACGAATACTTAGCAACCAGGTAGGTAGGTGAATTCCTACTTGGATGGACAAAGGGGTTGGGTATCGTTGCGAGTGCTCAAAGTCTACTTGTCATGGCTCTTAAATTATCCATGGTCTTGGACTCCTACGCTGGGGAAGTGGTGAATTAGGAAAGGGTGGGAGGAAAGGAGGGTAAGAGGAGGAGGAAGGAGAAGAAGGTAGACTGGAGAAGGATTCACGCTTACCCCCCACCCTCACCCCACAATGTCACTTTCCCACCCAGTTCGAAGGTGACAGGCTGCGAAGATGAATGTGGTTGGGTAGACAGGTGTCAGGTGGAATTGTGTGTGTGTGTGTGTGTGGTGCGTGTGTGCTAGCTTGACTGTCCACTGTTGCCACTGTTGATGTTAATCGCCTTAGAGAGATCAGTAATGATTTAGGGTGGGAGAATGCGAGGCGTCAATCTAACCTTCACCCGAACACACACTATTAGTAGGTGGCAGAAGAAGACTGAGAAGAGGAGGTGATGGCGTGACGTGAAGTGAGATGAGGTGAGAAGAAAAGGCTGAATAAGATGAGGCGACATTCTTGGGAGAGGGGCCTGTCATCTGTACTGGCGGGTGAAGCAAAGTTTTAGGCAGGTTGGAAAAGTCACACCGAACTTCGTCAACGGTCTCCAAAGGCAACAAACAAGGTATAACAGTTTCTCGTGGTCCTGGAGTAAAAGTGACTGTCACTATATCACTGTTTGAACCCCAACCATGCACTATGACGCATGATGTCATTTGCCCAATCATTAAGGAAAGGCACAGAACACGTCACAGGTCGGTACCACCAAGCGTCAGTTGGGGAAGTGATTTAAAGGCGCTTTTAAATTGCATATGAATTGCCTGATTGAGCATTGATGGCTTGAAGTTATATCTTGAGATGATTCTCCTAGCTATGGAGACGTGTTGAGTCTTCGTGACAGGGCTTTGATCGACCGACCTTAAAGGGAATAACTTACTGGTTTTTTAGGGTTTTTCTTTTGGGAACACACAGTTTTGCTTGTTCTTTTCATTTTTTCTACTCAAAGTAGACTAAAAAGTAAAGCTGTAAGAAAAGGTGATTATATTTTTCAAAGCACCACCCCACTCCTCCAGCCAAAGGACCTGTAAGTTTCACCACTGCAAAGTCAACTTAAGATGAAGGGGAGAGAAATGCTTTTTACACCTGAAAATACGCGATCCTTGTTTCATAACCTCCCCTCCATTGAAGGAGAGAGGGCGAGAGGTCGAGGAAGACATATCACTTGGAGTCAATTGTAGAATCCATACTGAAGGGACAGTGCGTTCAGTAGAAAGTAAGGACGCCAATAATGACCCAGAATGGTCATAGACACGGCTAGGTGCCCCACCTTGACTTCCCAGTAAGGTTGGGTGAAGTGGACTATACCACAAGAACAAGTAATCAGTTGCGACACCAGTAGCGAAATAGAAGCCTAAGAAGTTGTTTAAAAATGTAAACAACATGCTACCTGGCGCAGTGGTGATACAGCTTCTCCTTCTGAGCCACCACAATGGAGCAAGGAATCGCCTGTACTCGAGTTAATGATGACAGACCCCATCATATGCCGAGAAAGATCATTAAATCAGACGATAATGGTTTTATGTTTGCTCAGGGTGTGTGTGTGTGAGTGGATGAGTGTGTGTATGTCTTAGAGAAGAGGGTGTGTGAACAAGCTTCCCGACATTGAATAATTCAAGTCTAAACAGCCACTCTCTCTCAATCTCTCCCTTTCCTGTGGGTGACCATCTCTGAGGAAACAATGCCTCAGAAGGTTGATAATTAACGCGAAACACTTACAAACACACACACACACACAAACATACACAGAAAACATTTTTTCCTTGGTTCAAATCTCATGTTTTCACCTGACACTTCCGGTCGCTATTGTTCTCGTCCCTGTGTAAGGGTGAGTGAATGAGAGACGTAGCAAGGCGGAGCGGGGGGACGGAGGGAGGCAGTATAATGAGGGGCAGCACCGCGTTGCACCACACAACGGAAGCAGACACGTTTGCGCACATACGTACGCGCCTCTTTTGCGTGACATGGCAGCAGTGTCTTAGGCCTGTTTCATTCACCTCCTCCTCCTTCACTGCCACCAATATCACCATCACCAACGCCTCTTTACGAAGCCGCGGTGTGTGCACGCACTCCTCTCTACTTGCTGCCTACTTCTGCAAGGTGGTAACATCCGGTCAAGATATTGCGTGTGCGTGTGTTGCTACGTTCCGCTTCCAACCAGTCAGTCATAGGAGGCTAGGGGGAAGGAGAGAGGGGGAAAAGGGTGGTGCTGTACCTATATGTATGTGGACGAAAGAGCGGGCGTGTATGTGGCCGTGTACGCGCTAGTGCGCACGCATGTCCCCTGTGTGCTCGCGTGCGGACTAAATGGACAATAGCCTCGTTCCGTTTCTTGCTGCCCTCTCTCTCGCGCTCTCTCTCCCCCCTCCACCCCTCTCCCTCCCTGTTGCTCTTACAGTGGCGTGAATTATGCAGGAGGTTTTGAAAGCGTGGATTTGACATGACTAACGTTTCCGACATCAAACACTGCGTGTATAAAACTGCACGCATGCACGCATTATTGCTCCTCTTATCATGTGTTGATGGGAGGTTATCAAGGTTGTATCAGAAAACAAGTTAGTTCAACTTTATCCAGATAGTTATTCACTTCCTTAAAAGCACCATTAAACCTATCCACCATGTCTCCTTCAGGTTGCTACTCACCAATGATTATTTAGTCTTCATTGTATGCTTGCATGCAACGTATGGTTTGTGAAGTGAGAAAGGTCTTTTTAAGTCTAAGGTACTAAATTAAGGTACTTCATTTGAATTTGTCCTTTACTTGATAAACTCAGCGTTATGTGGGAAACTAGGCTTTACCAGTTTGTCTCTGTGGCTGGTGACCTAGTAGACCGTAGACTTTGCTGTCTAAAGTGTCTAAAAACTCACTTTTGGAAGTCTAATCAACTGAATTCCCCCAAGTTTTGAAGTTTTGTACGATGATAACAATTGTAAACAAATGGATGAACACTTGAGGTAAACAATTTAATACAACCAGTGAATGATTCAAAATGAGATGTGCTACGCTCTTATTACCTGTTAAACGGAGTTTTTAGAAAGTAAGTCCAGAGAGCAGTTTGAATTTGCTTTGACAGAGGGCGGGTTGTGAATAACAAGGCGTTTTGACCTAATAAACAAAAAATGCCTAGTAGCTAAGGCATGAGACTTCAATGTGTTGCAAGACGTGGATCACATGCAATTGCACAACACTAACTTCTCCCAACTCAAAATATGTAGAATCCCATTCACTCACTCTCTCGCTTTCTCTTCCTCTTGCTCTCCCTCGAACATACTCCCACACTCACTCATTATTTTGTCTCGGGAAAGTGGTTTGCACAGACATGAGCACAATCGTGGATAAACACGGCGTTTGTGTGTAAGGTAATCGAAGATAGCATAAGGTACATACATACAGACAGACAGACAGACATAGACACATACAGGCACCTCGATTTCTGCTCTATTCATTTTGTAACATTTGAAGAGTGTGTCACGCTGTCCATGTGATCTGAGTTTAGAAGCCACGATTTCTGTTCATGGAGAAAGAAGTCATCTTTGAATGGAACACCTTTTTCCCATTTTCAATTTCCTATAGTTGGGAGGCCTTGAAAGTAAGGGAACAGGAAAGGAGGACAATAGGGATTTAACCACCGCCTAGGCAAAGCGCATGTCAAAATGGGCGTTCCGGGGGGCAAATCAAAGAGAGCATCCTAGTAGCCTGATTTTTTGACACACGGTTTCAACAGCACGGAAGGCATGTACTAGAGATGGGTGTTAGATTGGAGACCTAATTTTTGCTACTTCTCCAATTTGAGTTGCATCCAAATGTCTCAGCAAGACTCACCATTTGTCTCTGAGCCCATACGCATAATTCTAGGACATTTTTAATAAAACCGCTCCTCATCATTGGGAAGGTATACTGTACTAACCTCGTTACTATTGCCAAATCTATTCTTTTGGTTAGAAACGAATGCCACCAACTTATGTGTAAGAAGACACTCCATAATACCATGAAAGACAAAGTCACCTGAAAGGATCTGGAAACCAACTTGCATAAAACACTTCAAACTAGTAAAATTATTCACTTCTTCATTTAAAAATTAGGAAAAAGTGGCATCACTTATTGTAATTAAAGACTTTGCTCGTTAAGTTGAAGGATGTGGAATTTTGTAGACTTAAAATTAAAGCAATAGTGGAAGGAAGTGCCACTGGCTCATTAAGAAGACTGCAGAGCCATGAGAATGCAGTGTAGTAAAGTAATTTACATGCTCCTTAATCCCTTTAAACAACGCTGAGCTGAGTAGGCCCCTTAGAAAGTTACGCAGACTGACTGCGAACAAAAACTGCCCGGTAAAATGGGAGCATAGAGCATGGGTATGGATTGGAGGAAAAGAAATAACAAACAAACTTAAGGAAAAATGGGGCATGTGTAATCTTTGAGGCTTGAATAATGTCGTTTCCATTAATTGATCTGTTCATCAAAGGTTTTTCCAGAAAAACAAGCCTGTGAGTAAAAGATGTTTGTAAACTTACATTCTGTTCGACGGGCTTGAAATGAGGACAGACCTCATTCTCTTCCTCGCTTGTTCCTCGAAAGCTGGGCTTCTTGGAAAGTAGAGGTCCACTGCACTGACTGTCCCGTCCAGAGGTGATACTCGTTGGGGAATATCCGCCTAGACTTCGTGGCTTCTTATTTTTCAAAGAGGCCGTTTTTATTCGTCTACTGCTCAAGCAGCGAGGTGGACTTCGCACAGGGAATCGAGAAAAAAGATGCCGAGAAGGAAAGGAAGGAGGAAGATCATTAGGATAGGGGGAGAGAGAGGGTGGTTGGCGGTTAAATGCATGAGATAGAAAGCCGGAAATACGACCACCGTCTGGGCAATCAGGACTTGTCACCTGCTTGCGGGACTCGTGTGGTAGCGAAGCTCGCCCATAATTCACGGAGCAGCCATCTGATGTAGATTTAGGAGGACGAACCCGTAAGTCAATTGCGGCAACATTTTCAATATCGTTAGCTAGTAAAGTGCTCCCTGGACCTTTGCAATCGGAAGGTGTAGTTCGGGCGAATGCATGAGGGTTTGACTGAAGAGATTTATCGTTAAAATGCAAATTCCAAGGATCCTTAAGTTCAGATGGTCGGATTTGCGTTTTTTCATTCAATTCTGCAAGGTAGCGCAAAACGGATTTTTGAAAGTTTATCGCCTGAAATATTGTGTAACTGTAGAGTGAATTCAAAATTTCTTGGCAGTCTGACCCAACAGGTGGCAGTGGTATTTGTTCAAGGCAAGAATGAAGAAGTTGCAAGACACTTGAATTTTCTTTCGACACAAAAGTATTTTTGCTAACTGTTCCACCTGGACCAAAGGAAAATGATTTTGACACTTCAGCGAATTCGTGATAAAGTTGAGATGGTTTCAATTTGTTTTCTGAAGCTGTCTCTGTTTTGCTTCCTGATAATAAATTCTCAAATGGCAAAAAAAATGGAAATCTTCGTGGCAAAAGTGGTAGGCCAAAAGTAGCTGGTTGTCTTGCAATAACTTCAGGAGAAATGTTCACATTGGCATTAAAATCAACATTTTGGAGGTGGGCCGCCAAGCTCAGTTGAAAATTAGAAATTGCACTTGGTAGACGAATATCACTGCCTCCTTTGAGCTGCTGAGTTTCGTCACCAATTTTATGCGTGAGATTAATGGGCTCAATTGCATCAACGATATTGTCTATTGGAAATTCGGACTTGCATTTGTAGGGCATATTGCCTTTTCGACGCTTGCTAGGACTAATGAAAAGTTCATCAACATCAGAAAGTTGAATTGATTTGTTTGTGATCCCAGCAAGCATAATATAAAGAGCAATATTATTTATAAGCGGTTTTGTGTAGCTCAATTTAAAAAGCCTCTCTTATACAAGGTCATACAAGGGGAATTCGGTAAAATGTAATTATAATCTAAGCCTCTGAAGGCATGAAAAGTAATATATGCAAACACATTAAAGTTTTTGCGCTTTTTAAGTGTCACAAAAGCAAAATTTTTTATTATGTGTGATGTCATTGTAAAATTAATTATAGGAAGAGTGCGAAAAAATGTCATAATTCTTTCACAGCAATCAATGTGTCATGAGGCGAAATGCAGAGGAAAGAAATGTGTGCCCCAAGAAGGGATTGTAAATTGTAAAACTTCATTTCACCTGTTATCTTTCCTAGAGTAACCAACAAATAACCTCCTGATAAATCCTTTTTCTAAAATACTGCCCTTCCACAGTTAAATATTTAATCGATTGTTGTATAGACTATTTTAATCACTGCTGTTTAAAAATGATACACTTTCTTCAATGCTCCTTACACACTAGTATTTTTCATAGACGATTTTTGCTTAACTCATCCCGTATTTGTTTATCTTCATAAATGTGGTTCACTCTTTAAAATCGACATAGGATTTCGTGGCAAATATGACTCATGCAACTATGCAGGTGACATTGCTTGATGACGCAATAAAGAATGTTATTTTGAAGCAGTCAGCTTTTGAAAGACGTGTCTATTCACGAGTAAGCGCATAGTTTTCTTTACGTGCTCCATTCAGTTTGAACTTTTGGATTTAAAGAAAAAGTGTAAAGAGCATAACCCACCAGTGTTTGTCGTTGACCGCTTTCTAAAAGGAAAAAATGGCAAAAATATTATCATCCATAATCATAGAAAAGAACTTGCTTCATGTAATTTCTTTATTATTTTTATCCGCTTAAGTCGGTCATTATGGCACAGCAACTGACAAGAGTCGCAGGGATTACCTCCCTGCAAGGCTGCAAAGAGGCTGCTCATTTCAGCCTCTAAAACGCCTTAGTGGAATGCCTAACAAAAAAGGCTTGCGTGATAAACGGTTAGAAACAGGCGAATTTCAAGATAGCCAATTTGACGTATGCGATTTTACGTTTTTATGAAAGGCTAGAGTCCTGAGAAACCTGCTTGGTACACAGAGGGACCTAAGAATATTGATGATCAAATGGATTTTGATGAAATGAAAATGCCTCAGTTTCACGATCAGGCCATTTGCAAGATTGAGGGCATTAATTCTTCTAAAAAAGGTAAAATTCTTTTGCTCTTATTTCAACTTGTAGCCTCAAATCCAGAAGAAACCTCTGCAAAAAGGATTGATTTTAGGGGTCCCGGTAAGTAATTAGTTTGCGATGGCTAATCTTTCGAAGAGGTTCCCAATATAATTGTTTGCGAACCCTTCGCCTGTGCACCCGGTGCAGAGGTTAAGGCTAAACGTAAGATAACATTCCTTTAATGAATTCGAATAGAAAAACTCGTCCGAATCTACACTCTCCGTGAGATTGAAAGTGACTTGCGTGTGCGGAAAAATTATGAAGAAAATTCAAATGACCTTTTGGCCTTTAACAAGCTGCTTGAGCTTGTTGGACTTCGAGGAAGCGATAGTCAACAACAGGAAGTAATGCAATCGCTTATTAGTAATATAATCTAGCTGTTATCTGATCCTACAGCCTTAAAGTTAGATAAAGCTATTAATAAGGGTGACAGTGGAGAGCATGAAAAGGTTATTTTGCATGCTCTGTGTCAAAAGGATATCACTGCTTTATCAGAAGCACATGGGAGTGCTCTAGAAAGCGTTTGTCCGCCAAAAAACTACACTGGTTGCACAACTCGATATCCGGCACATTTACTTAACCAGGCAAGCATTGGACATGTATGTATAATTACTTTTACATAAGCTTTAAAATAACTAGACTTTTCGATGGTTTAGAGCTATGGTGAGTTATTAGAACCAGCAAAAGACTGTCAAATTTAGACAAATGCGGCCTCAGCAAGCGCCTTTATTTGCCAAAGAATGGATCCTTTTAACGCTGTTGATTCAGAAGCACAAAGAAATGAACAAAGTAAGCGGGTAGTAACCTATTTTTCTTCTCATTATAAGATTCAGGACCTGTAGGACAACAGAACTCTTTTGATTCCACCTATGCAGATACGGACAATGACCACATCGGCGAAATAATGTAAATTTTTATTCCTGCACGTTTATATTCAGGCAACCGATGGATGATTATGACTACGTTACTCGAGGAGTCCCTTTGGGCAATTCCATGGGGTTACCTGTTGGTACTGGTGCCAATAGAATAGGAAGCAGATTTTTTAATCCAATGGAATTTCAAAACGGGAATAGTTTCCTTATGCGTCAACCCTTACAGCCATTCCTCCTACAACAGATTCTTCAGCAGCAACAGCTAGCAAAATGTAAGTTGGTTTAATAGGCTATTTTGGATTCCAGCTGAGGTGTAGTGTAGCTCAAGGCTATATTGCCCACTGATTCATAGAACTTCTTTCACTTTTTCGATTTATTAAAACGCGTCTGATTGTACGGTGATCTCCTTTGCCACTGGAAGCAACCTTTACAATTCATTGGCTGACGATCTACTTTGCGACATCGCAAGCCGTTGCCTAGATAATTGAGAACCTAATCTTGCAGCCCTGAATTAGTAGCGTCATATCACAAAATTTCATTAATTTTTCAATGAAGCACAGTTAGGTGGTTCATGGTTTGATCGAATGAATAAAGATTTTTGTACTTGACTAATCTTGGGAGTCTAACATTTTCGAGGCAAATGGCGATGAAGGTATTGCCCACTTCCTATAATAACAATATTGCCTGTAAAAGGGCACGTTTTTTTGATGGAATTAAGCTGAACTCGTTAAACATTCTCAGTGTAGGCACCGTGGATAAAAATTCCTCTCATTCATATCGAACAGGTACGCAATATTTACGATCTTCAAAAAAATATTTAGCTGTTAGTGCAAAAGTGCCCTATTTTTGGCTGTTACCGGACATTTACTCATCCCGACCACCAGTGAGGAGAGCTTATTTCTGACAACTTTGATCATGTGATTTCATGTCTGATGGGATTAACTTCTTACCACCGAACACATCCCGATTTCTACCGAATTTTAAGTAATTACAGCTCTGGCCGTCTTTTTCCGTTTAGCTGCGTAAAAGCATTTCACCCTTCAAATCTTCACCATTACCATTTGATCATGTAACTAGCTAGTTTTTTACCATAAAACTTTTTTTGTTTCGGGGTGCTTATATCATTTATGATAGCAAAGCATTCACCAGCAGTAGTACTACAGTATAGTGGTGCTTTGCAACCGTTTAGCACTGGAGAGGATGTAGTCGTTAACTTTGTCGAGCCTCAGTGTAAATCGCTTTGTTAACTGAAACCGAGACCTCGTAATGAAATAAATTCAGTGGTTGAATAGTTGTTCCTGTTGTGACTATTGGTTATTTAAAAAAACAGGGAGGCGTAACGCAAAAGCTCCTTCACGCACACGCTTCACTTACTGAGACTGTTTCACTAAAGCCGTTGTGCGTTGGATCATTATGC
Source organism: Taenia solium (assembly GCA_001870725.1). Taxonomy (NCBI): domain Eukaryota; kingdom Metazoa; phylum Platyhelminthes; class Cestoda; order Cyclophyllidea; family Taeniidae; genus Taenia; species Taenia solium. The sequence goes on along the minus strand of MIEF01004533.1, from coordinate 38,473 downwards.
AGTGGCAATAGCGCTTTTTAAGTGCATTCAGGCCCCAATTTTCAAAAGGAGTCGTCTTGTGCAATAGCACGAAGTGACAAGAATTGATGGAGCTTTGCAAACTTGACATGCCATTCCACAGGTGTTTATTCGACAGATTCAGCGCTCCAGTTACTAAATCTGCGCAACAGCACCGTGGGCCTCTTGCCCGGCTATCAACAAGCTCAAGTGCACCCCTTCCTCTACCCCCACCTCACCAACTCCAACGCTGTCAATTACTCGATCTGCAACCATCTCTCCCAACATCACCAGCAGCAACCAGCGATGAAAGCAGCGATCCAAATGAATGGAACAGGTGAGGGTGAATTGAGTAACCCCACAACCTCAGATCCAGATTCCACGTCACAGGCAGTGGAAAACAAGTACGGTGAAGGCTTTCCTCTCACGACGCAGGAGCTGGAGTGCTAGACATCTTAGGGGAGTCGTGTGTGTGTTCGTGTTTTGTGATTTTTGGCTTTTGAAAATTGTAAAAAAAGTAGTAAAGAGCGGTTGCATTGTGACTGTGTTTCGGGGTAACTCCTCGAGTAAGATTGTGCATAGAGTATAAAGGTTCGTAAATTTCGTAAGGCGTAAATAAATCCTGTTGGCTTTTCTGGATACTTCCTTGTCTTGGTTTAATTTTTAGCAGTGTGCTTTAGTCTACTTTTTTTCAACGGTAGCACTTATTTTTACGTTAAGGCCGTGTTCGTGATTTTAGTATTCGAAGTTATACCACTCAGCACCGGAGTTGCTCGTGTTCATCGAAGTTGCACCAACCGCTGAGTGATTTAACAGACCTTGAACGGTCACCGTACCTCCTCTCGTTTAGACTGAAAGTTCAAATTACGGATCACCTTCACATCTCATGCTACTGAAGAATGCAAAAGTTCAGCAGTGCGGATTAGATGGCCGAATCCTCGCGGCAGTAGTAAATGCTTGTAGCAAAGTAGTAATTCTAAATTCGCAACAAATTTTAACTAGTAAGCAAAAGAGGCACTGGTGACGCTATCTCGAAGGTCCCTTACCACAGCAATCGGAGCGCTAAATTGGGAGAGAGGGGGGAAGGAGAATGAAACATCTCGTGACCTCTGTCGCTTACGTGTGCACACCTTAACTGTCACCAACTCCAACCCGAGTCTGATCGCGAAGCACCCTCTATGAATGAAAGGCGGATTCCACTCCACAGTAGTAAAAGGTATGTCAGTTCACATTGATTAAACAGACAAAGGGTGTGACAGGAGACGTAAATAACGCCAGGAAAATCTTGAAGAGCATCGCAGTGAAGAGATTATTTCACCGATAGTACTACTTAAACAAGGCATTTGGCTTTCCATCAAGATTTTATGCCAAACCAGACCAATTTTGAGTTGTTTGTTAGGGTGAAATGAACTCCACCTAAGCATTTGGACAGACTTGAGGAAAGGAGGTAATGGCCTGACAATGGGCCAATCAGAGGCTGACAGATTGCTGATGCCAGGTGCAAATGCTGCCCGAGCTAGTGATGGCACAGAAGACTGGCCTCCAGCATCCCTTACCATTCTTCCCTAGAGTAGACATTACATGGTGTGGTCAAATTTTGTTTAAAATCCCTCCCTAGTTGCGAACGAGAAGAGTCAATTGCAGTGTCCTGTGCGAACGCGTGCAGAGGCCTCTTCAATACTGACTGAAAAAGCAGGTCATTTGTTAGGGCGCAGTTCCAAGAAGAACGCAGATTTCGAGTGTGTAGGTCGTATAGACCACCAGTTTGACTTACTGCCTCTCTGCCGCACAGTTTCAAATGAAGGAAGACAAATAGATGCTTAGAACAGTACATAGTTATAAACGAAGTATTTGCAATGAATACAATCACAAATGTAAACATTAAAAGGCAAAAAGAATAAAAGCGGTTCTTGAAATGTACAAATATAAAAGTGCGGAGATAGGATGAAACGAATTCGAGAAGGGAATCATTGCTATGTTACGAAGGCAAGAAGAAGGAGGTATGGGATTTAAACACAGCTGGAGGCTCCCACGACACCTGTGCGTCTACGTGTCTATGCTTTACTAATGGCCAATAACATCGCTGCGCTTCTACTAGGACCGCTACTGCTAAATTAGCGTCTGGGAGGTCATCAAAATGGCGTCTGTCGCCACCAAGATGCGAGGACATAAGTGCGGCGAAGGTGGAATGTGGTGCCAGACGCAATTGGAGGGGAAATGCAGTTTTGATGCTGGATGACTTGGTAGCATCCGGTAGCTTGGATGCATACTGAACGAGCTCACAGAGCATGTGCGTATTTGGGAGTTGGTTCGTGTGAATGTCAAGGCACACTTTGAAAGATCTCGCAAAGACAAACAGGCGTACAAGACCACGGCTGCGTGTGATGACCGGGCACATTCTTCTTTAATAATCAAAGCAAAAAACTACACATTCAAAAATTGACATAAAAGAAACAACTTAATAAACTCGGTTGAGGAAAGAGATGGAGAGGGAAAACACATAATAATAGTGGGGAGGAAGGAGTGTGTTGACAATAATTGAAAAATTAAATGTCTCTCAAAAATATTGTTCAAAACATCCGAGGGGAAAACAAAATGCTAGCCTAGATTTAAAAGCAAGGAGAAAAATTCCTCTCTCACAACTGGCAGATCCGCGAACCCGCCTGTTTGGTCGATAAATTGATGATGAGTAAAAGACGGTGATGCAAAATCCGCACACCTGGGTAAATCAAAATTTTGGTTTGGAGGTCGTCATACGAAGGGTCCATCAAATAAATAATTGATCAATTCAGTTGACATAGAGAGTGCTCATGACGAGAACGTTGTTAGAGCTCCGCGCCAGCGTCACAATGTAACCCTCATTGGTGATCTTCAGGCAACAGGAACGGCTCACTTTGGTTTGCATACAGACAAATTCACTGATCAATTCGCCCTTCCCAGTAAATACCGCGATATGAAACCTATTGCCATGCGAATCGCCGACAAGAACGTCGCCTTGACCGCTTACATCGATTCCGTTGGGGAAGTCGGTGATGGATTCACCACCAATGGTTCGGAGGTATTGCCCGTCCTCTTGTATTACCACGACGCAATGAGCCTGCATGGAGAGCCACAGTTCAACAAAATTTAGTCTTAGTTATGGAGGCAAGCTTTCGCAAAAAAGGGCAGCGTATCCAATGTCTCGACCAGCTTGCCTTGGCCTCCCCACCTACCTCGCCACCGCGACCATTCTAACACACTTTTGCTTTCAAATGTCCAATGACTGCTAGGAACATCTAATACTTTCTAAACACACCCAACATCAGAAAAAGTAATTCATCAGACACCTGCAATCAATAACGGCTACACACACAAACAAACCAGTTAGGCGCGTGTGTTTATGGAGGGATACGGAAACCGCTACGACAACAGCACTTCATGCATGATATCTGTTTAGCATTGAATTTACGCCAGTCTGGAAAGATGGCCAACTAAGCACCACGGTTTTAGTACCTGAAACTCATTCATCGGATCATAGAGTTTGTTGCATTCACTATAAGACTGCACACGCGAGTGTTACAAAGGTCCAGCGCACACCAACATCTAACAGAACATGTAACTTCCGTGATTCAAATAATGTGAGCCATCGCAGATGATTAAGCGAGCCAGGAGGAACATCGTTTGATAGGGAAAACAAAGAATCGTCCAAAGTGACGTACCTTGAAATCACAGATAAAGTATTCACGACCGCGAATGGCAATGTCCGAGGGTTCTCGCATGAAAGCACTGCAGTCTAGCCAATGAATTAGATCACCCTCCTCTGACACAACGAAGACCCCAGGAGTAACGCTGTCAACGGCAACAATTTGACCTGAAAAGCGCTTTTATTAGCGCCAACGACATGAAACCTACCCTGTTGGTTGATAGCCAAACCGGCCACAATGTCAATAAACTTTATCTGTATTCTACGAACAAAGTGTCCGCTGCGGCTAAAAAGCTGCATTCGTGATCGCTCATTGCCCCTGTCACACACGACGTAACGTTGGCTTTGTCGAATTATAGCTACCTTCCGAGGGAACCACAACAATCCATCTACTTTACCAGACACTCCAAAGTAGGAAAGGTATTCACCACTTTTGGAGAATATCTATAGAAAAAAGCCAATAACTATCACAAAGACAGGCACTTACCTGTATGCGATGATTGTAGGTGTCAGCAACAACAATCTCCTCATCAAATCCAAGGCAGAAACCATGAGGCGAGTTAAAACGCCCTAGCTCATTTCCCATAGTTCCAAACTTCACCAGCAATGCCATATTGTTGCACCTGGCGGAGCGCAGCCTGGAGTACTCGTAGAGGGAGAGATTGTAGTTGCTGGGTAGACTTGGTCTGGACAGAATACTCGGTGAGTCTAGATCCAAGCCGCTATGGAGACCCAGCTGGAGTGAAGAACGAAGGCCCAGACCGTTAGCATTCAACCCCCCATGATTCACGTGCAGGCCATTGAGGGAAGCTGTTGCCGGCTTATATCCCGCAGAAATGGTGCCAAAGGTACCTGGATCCCCCCACGGGGAAATGCTGGTTGTAGCAATATCTATTTGCTCCTGGCGGCTGGGTATAATTGAAAGACTTCCGTTTACCGAACTTCTAATGGAGTCGATGGCATTGTCGTTGTTTAGAGGTAGTGACAAATTCTGGGTCACAAATGTGCCATTATGGGACATACTTCGGTGAACATTTAGGTTGCTTAACGCATTCGCAACATCACCCATTGGGTAAGCGCTGAATGACAACGACCGATCGTGGGGAAAGGCGAGAACAAGGGCATTATCCTGACTAGATGGAAGATCAAAAGTACCAAAGTTGGTGCGGATGAAGTTCCGTACATTCTCTTGAGCTTTAGAAAAGACTATTCTCGAGGGCATATCCGAGTGGAATTCGACAGATCGGAGGTATTCCAAGCACCCCATTACATCCTTGACTAGTTTGCCGATTTGCAAATCCGTACATTTGGGAAGGTAACTGGAGCAAAATTCGTTGACAAATTCAATGTGATCCATCACCTTCCGTATCTGCTCAATTTGGCTCATGAGTCTCATTTCAATATCACTGTGGATCTCTCGATTCTTTTGCAAAAACTCCTCCTAGAGAACAGCTGGGCAGCTAGAGCATGTTACCTTAACAGAAGCAATGGCATTAAGCCATACGTCCACTAACTCCTCAATTTGGCTTTTATTAGCATCCTGCGAAACTGTTAAATCGGACAACACCGATTGCAATGTGTCGGAAACCCCTCGCAAAACCTCCCGATTCTGAAGGCATCCTTTCATGGCTTCCGCAACAATCGAATTGACATGCTTGGACATTGAACTTAGGGCAACCGTAACGTGTCCACTATGATTTATTTCGAAGCAAGTATGGCAAATTGGGATCTAAACGTCCGAAACAAGAGTATACCCTTACCCGACAAGACATGCAAAACAGGCTATAAGTATCACGAGGATGATAAGCACATTCTGAGGAACTGCCATCGAGAGCACCAGTATTTGCACGGCTTAATGATTTCTTATCATCTTCGGTTAGATCCAGCACCTCATGTGATGAAAATAATTTCATGACCTACAGTGCCGTTAAGAATGTGAAAATACCTTATGCGTCTCGCGGCACCTGGCACACAAGGTCCCGTCACACTGGATGCAACGATACTGAGCTTCTTTCCCTTCAGTACACACAGAGCACTTCACCATGTCTAAATATCCATCGACCGGTTCGGACTGATCAACAAGGGAAAGATCATAAGATGGTAACGTCTTGACCCCGCCGGAAACTTTGTCACATTTAGGACACTTAATGAACTCCGTCAATCCTTCACATTTTTGCTGTGCAAAAAGGCAGCTTCGATCGAATATGTGCAGACAATTAAGAATTAAAGGATCAGTGAACTTATTATTGCATATCGAACACTGCTTCCAAAGAGACTGTGACCCTTCCAGCTCCTCATCTTTTAAAATTCCATCTGAAAGCAGCGAAGTGTTAATCTCATCATCGTCAGACGCAGCAGCTGACATGCCTACAGAAACACGACAAATACAATGTGACTGTCGTAAAAAGACAAATGTGGCGGGGGCCAGACAAAATGAAATCTATTCAAAGAGGAATTAATGCAGCAGACGAACAAATCAAACCCTATAAAAACAATCTAAAATCATGTTCATTTAAAAAGTGGTTTTTCTGGCGTAAAAGCAGGCGAATTTTTGTTCATGAATATAAATTAGCGTATCTGCAAAGATGTGGCAGCATTGGGATCTAAAATAGCCTTATAAACGGGAAGACTTGCATAGTGCAGACCCTGACGTGTAACAACATCAGAAGCTATCAATGACATGCGAAATCACACTTAGACACTAATAAATGCGAAGCTACATAGCATTTCGCTCAAAACCATGCGATTTATTTATGTGGCCTGTGTAGCGTCCCGAGACATCTTTTAAGATAAAAGGAGGCATAGTACTAGGGTAGAATACATATACTCTGTAAACAGATGGATTAGGAGCTACCGGCATGGCCTGGAGGCCAGGCAACCGACTAGTACAATATAGCCACCCAAGTGATCGAAACCGGCAGGTCGAACAAGCAAGGTCTTACAAGCAGGGCTGTGGATTTATGTGAATGGACCAGAACCCATCCCACCAGGCAGAAAGATAATCTGAGTCTACTCAACATTGTTCCAAAGGAATGTTAAGCAGATATCAAAGCATCATGAGGATAAAAATAATAGCGTAACAAACTTTTATACATTACAATGGTAAGGAATTTCGGGCGCATCCTGAATTACTAATTATGTACCAGCATTTGTATACGTGAGGTAGACTGTTCCACAGCGTTATATTAGTTTGACTAACTTGCCGGAGGGTTCATTATTAACCTAAGAGAAAATAGACGCTTTTAAGGATTACTTTTGAGCATTGATTTTAAGGGGATGCAATCTACAGTATCTGAACTGACTTCGTAATCAAACGTATTAATTCGAACCATTCCGGTTCGCGCCTTAGTCAAAACTCAAAAGGTTGTAATAGACCTTCAAAAAGTTTTTGAGCCGGAAGCGGTTGAGCCCAACTGAGGATAAGTACATGAATACTGTAAAAGGGTCAACGGAGTGCCCCAGCGATCTTATCAAATTTAAGCTCTTGTACCACTCGCGAACAGTACTGAGGGACAGAAACAACTGATCATGGCTGAGAGGAGCTTCACTACAAGTGTATATCGTGTCAAAAGATATATATAGGCAGATTAGCCCATAAGTAGAACCGTCTATTCAAATGCATAATTGAAAGCTAGCTTAATAAGGTCACTACTTCGTCATATTTAAACCCGTCCACCCACCACTTTCCATTCAGCGCAGATGTCAGCCATAAAGGGTTTTGAAGGTAGCTACCACCCACGCCATACCGTGTGTTCAGTCCTACCACTAATTTTGATTAAAGCCGTCCCAAAGATGCTGTGCTTCATTCGGTAATACGAGACTGGGTTAGACGCTGTAAAAACTCGTCATGTTAGCTCCCAAGTCAAGAGAATTCGCAAATTAAGCATTTCACCGCAAATGCTTTCAAATATACTAAGGTATAATTATAAGTTGTGGGAGTCCAAATCGATTTTCTGTCAGTCGGATTTTCTGCTCCGCTTCGGAAAACATAGAGCACTAGCCCTCCCTAGAGTAGCAATATCATACCGTCACGAAGGCGTTCGCACCACCCTACAGCAAGCACACAGGGTGTGAGCATAGTAGGAAGACCACGATGCAGAGTGAAAGCGCAAGCTACATATTAAAATGAGGTTTAAAAACATCAAGTCTCTATGGTACAGCTATAATGATCCAAAAGCCAATAGCATTCTGTGATATCAATGCACGGACAAGTTAGTCGCCACAGGCGACTCCTATACTCTTATACCCGAAAGGGAAAGCAGCTTGATATTTCTGAGCAAACACAAGACCTTCACGTAGGATCAACTATCATCCCACACGCAAGGTTGCGAATTAATGGCGTTCTTTTCTTGGTTCTAAGACAGTTTAAACAACTGACCAACAATATGCAGGCCAATGCTCACGACAGCTGGAGGACAGCGCCGGAAGATGCTGATCAGCTGAAGAAAATGGCAACGTAAGGATTTTACTTTTCCCTAATGGCTTGGTTTTCAACGCAAGCACTTCAGGCCGCCTAGCATTCAGAACCTACAAGGTTATTGTAGGTGGAAGATGAAAAATTCACTAGATGAGCTTACGAAGACTTCTGCTACACTGCAACACTTTGCCAAATTAGAACACAAGTGGATAGCCGAAATGAACCAAAATGAAACAAGCTAAAATAGAATGAAAACGAAGCCAATAATAAATTTGAGCACAACAAGTTCCGCTACTATCTTACGGTGAAAGAAACCTTAATCAGGAAAACGATTTTTTGCATTAGCTGGAAAGATCTGAAAAACGATTGCTGTTTGTTTAAATCTCGGTTTCAGCTATATCCACTGGACTAGCCATATTGTCTGCGCTAAGTGAAATGGTTTCTGGGCCACGCCTGTTGTAATACCTTGTTTGTTCGAACTGCCGGTTTCAATCACTTGGGTGGCCATATTGTACGAGTCGGTTGGCCGGTCTCCGGGCCGTGCCAACAGCCCCCTATCCCTTGGTCAGTCTCCCATGTCAGCCATCACAACGTTATCAATGCTGGAAGAAGCACCCACGAGCTAACCATGCCAGTCATCGAGATTCGAGCGCATATGTTATTGTAGTGCCAACAATTCTGCTTAGCACACGGAGCAGCAAATGCGCATTTCTTAGTCCTCATCTCCCAAGATAATGTGGCCCAATGAAAGATGGGGGTATGAATCCAGGTTTTCGAATGGGTCGAGACACACAACACATATTGTGATTCCGGGCTTTTTTGATGCCGTGGGAGAAACGCGAGGGTACAGTAGAACTCTGAGCAAATGGGGCGATCAATCCTCATAGAAACGGGATGCACGCGATCCAAGTGTGCAAAGCAAAAGACGATGCTATCCAATGGCGTCCTGCACATTCTACATCTGTTGATACGCACTTTCAAGAAGATAGGCGAGTTACCCAAGAACGGGGGAGAGAGCTTATGGAGGATACTTGATTGCAACGTCACTGATCCCTCTTGGCAGTTTCACTGGACTTGGAGTTCACGGCTAGTGCCGCTTCAGTTGTTAATAGCTTCCTTGCACAACACGAGGGCAAGGGAGATGCCGAAGATGAGCTTCGATCTCATCCGTGCTGCTATGAGATGTAAGGGATTCTCCCATCTGTAGCATGTGCACTTCTTTCACACCGCCAAAGTTTGCCAGAAGCGGTATGGAGCAGGATAAAATCCATCAAAGTTGGTTCCGCTTTCCGCTGCCATCAATGTAGCGTCCCGAAACTTTCTTTAAGGCAAAAGAAGGCGTAGTACTAAGGCAGAATATATATTCAGTAAACAGAGGGCTTGGGGGCCGTCTGCACAGCCCGTAGACCGGCCAGCCGGCTAGTACAATATGGCCACCAAAGTGACCAAAACTGGCAGTTCAAACAAATAAAATGTTACACATGTATTCCGCCCTACTACTATGCTTTCTTTCACCTTAAAGGAAGTCTCGGGACGCCATACCTGTAGCTCCAAATCTATCCAGGTGCTATATATACATATGTATATATGTATGCATACATATATGTGTAAGCCTTTATTTTATTTAGAGGATTGTCGAGGCGCCAGAACCCAGCCCAAGGTTTTTTTACAAAAGTCATTAGGTGGAGAAAATTTCTAGAGCTAAATGATGTTTTACTTTGCTTTTAATAGCCCACTTTCTAAATTTTCGCAGCAATAGTGCCACGATTCATATGTAACCTAGTACTTTTAAACGCATTATTAGTATAGCACAATTTATTTTAAAAAAATTTTAAAAATAAAAATTTTAGATGCAGCTAATAATGCATTTTAATGCAAGCCCTGAAATCACATTCGGTGTTTTAATTGCCGTGGGGAGGTCCGGTTGAGTTGGTTTCGTTTGCCATATTGGATTTCGGCCAGTCTTGGGGTACTAATCTTTCTGGTTGTCTGTCTTTATTCGCTTGTTTACAATAAAAACATTGATACTGAAACTGTTTTGGTAAAAGCTGGGTGGCGTTGTATATGTTTTCTTGATTTTGCATTGTTCGCATTCCATAACTACGACCACATTTGAGTAGACAGTTGACGTGAGGTTTGTAGGCGTAGTCCTCTTGGTGTGTTTCATCGCTTCGTTCTGTTAGCGTCTTTCAGAAAATGGTTTGTTTTTTCCTTCTCTGCACAGATATACTTGTGAACGGTTGTTCTAATGGACGCCACCGGCGTTAAGTCACGTGTTGCAAAAGTGAACACTAATCAACTGGAATACATCAAAAGGAATGTGATAGCCGTGATCGCAAAAGACAAACTAGCGTGGCCCTTTCTAAAGCCGGTCGATCACCATAAACTGAATTTGCCGGTACGGCATTCTTTAAAATGACATACCTTTAGGACTATCCGAAGATAATCAAGCATCCGATGGACCTTGGGACCATCAAGCAGCGGCTGAATTTGAAGTTTTATCGGCATGGGGCAGAGTGCTTGCGGGACCTCTTTACGATGTTTCGCAATTGCTACATCTTTAATAAACCCGGTGATGACGTTGTTGCGATGGCTATGAAGCTGGAGCGAGTCGCTCGTGAGAAGCTTCAGAATTTGCCCTATCCCGAAGTAGAGTTGACTTCTCAGAAGCTAAATGCCAGTCATGCTGCGCCGACGTCGAATCTCTCTACGGATTCTAATTTTTCTATGTCAGTTTTGAATAACACTGAAGAGTTGAATGGTTCCTCCCTAGTTCCGCCGACCACCCCTTCGGGCGTTTCGCTACATCAACAAGGCTCACTTCCTTGCAGTGTAAATAAAAAAGCCCCCAAACGGAAATCCGACTCCCTCGATGATGTCCCTTCGACTCCTCAATCTATGGATGATTCTCGTGAACGAAGGGTGTCCAAAAAGCCTAAGGTGGAGGAGCGTGTCATTGGCAAAAGAGTGAGATTAAGCGAATCGTTGAAACAGTGCAGTAACCTCTTGAAGGATCTTTGTGCTGCGAGATACAGGGTAGGTCTCCTTGTGCCTTCGTTATACATGTATTTCCTTTTTGCAGCAATATAATCAACTGTTTTTGAAGCCCGTTGATGTGGAGAGATTGGGCCTTCATGACTATCATGATATTATAACTCACCCCATGGATCTTAGTACCATTCGCACCAAATTGGATAGCGGTGCATACCAGAACAAAAATGAGTTTGCAGCGGACATGCGACTAATGTTCGATAACTGCTACAAATACAATGGAGAGAAAAGTGACGTTTCAGATTTGGGCAGAGCCTTACAAGGGATTTTTGAGGAGAATTTCGTGAAGATCCTGGATGATGACGCAGACGGTGTTCGCACTGCAGACTCCCGGTCGTGCGAAGCTATGATTCAGGCTGTTATAAAAGATCATCAGCGTATTGTGGCTCAGTACAATAAGTTTGGTGAAGAGCTTCAAAAGCTAAGCTCAAACGTTGCCACCATTCTGACTATATTGGACTACCCATCTGAGCAGGCAGGCATGAAAATGCCTAAGAAAGGTACGTTTCCAGATAACAACTGAGCATTATTGTAGGCCAATTAGCTGTACATAACTTCAGTGCTTTATCGAGCTTTGGTGACCATATTGGCAGGTATTCTGAGTTTCGTGCTCTTACACTAGCTTTTAGGAAAACCAAAAACACCCAAAAGACGAAAAAAAAATCTCAAAGTATGCCATTTTGTAAATACTTAATGTATTTTAAGATGCCTCCACTTACCAGAACGCGGTGTCGGCACAGGCCGCTAGTACGGTTCCTGGGGCGCCGAACGCCTTGGCAGTTGCGCCGTATGGTGTCGATGAGGACTTTGTTTCTGATGCTAATGCCCGTCCTATGACTTATGATGAAAAACGTCAGCTAAGCCTTGACATCAACAAACTGCCCGGTGAGAAGTTGGGCCGTGTTGTGCAGATTATTCAGCAACGCGAACCGTCTCATCGTGACTGCAACCCCGATGAAATTGAAATTGACTTTGAAACACTGCAGAGTTCAACGCTCCGGGAACTGGAGCGTTACGTCAAGTCCGTTTTGCAGAAAGCGAAGTCTACTCGGAAGTATGCCAAGAAGGCTAGTTCTGGTGCACAGTCGACAAAATCCCGAGAGGAGTCGATGAAAAAGAAGGAGGAGGAGCTAGAGGGTCGTCTCCGAGAGATGGGGGCTATGGACATGAATCCTGGCGGTGCGTACCATGCTGCTCAGGCGGGAAGAAAGAATCGTAATTTGTGTTTCCCAGTTTAATGTAGTATTTGTCCTTGTAGAGTCATCAAACCGCCTGAGTGCGTCGTCGAGTTCGAGCGAATCTGAAACATCTTCTGAGTCAAGCGGTAGTGAGTCATCCGACTCCAAGGCGGACAGTGAGTCTACGTAGATAGTCAGCCCGTTGTACAACTTAGGTGTTTAATTTCCCTGTGTATGTGCCTCTAACTCCTTCGCTTAGAGCACTTATTCACTGACTCGAAATTTCAGCTGATTTCTGCGAGTTGTGAAGGGGTTTATGTCGGTACACGCCAATCCGTGTCGACTGTCGATGTATTATGTCTTGTCACTTTCCTGGCCATGGCTCCATGTAACTATTGTATAATACCATGTTTCTCTATCCTTTTTAAATAGCCTACTTATCCTTACTCGCTCTATCTCCCCAAGTGTTGGGGGCGTTGTATAAATTTGACAAATGCATTTTGTACAGATTGAACACGTAATTAATCCAGACTGCCTTTTCTCGTCTTTGGGTGTGCAACGGTTATGTAATTCTTAACTATTACTACTTCTAGGCGATGGTGGTCAGGCTTCCCGCCAACATCATAATGGGGGTGGCGGTGGCCACTCAAGCACTGTCAAACTGCTAGTCCATGAATCGGCAGCGCCCATGAGCTATTCGAATATTGGCGGGTCACATTTCAGCTCGCAGCAAGAGTCACAGGCAGTTCGACCCTCTCCCGCGGCGCTCTCAGGCGTCGTCGGCCTTGTCCCCGGTGCTTCTCCTCCTCACGCTCCCTCAAAAAGAGTCAACCCTGACTCTGCCCCATCTCCCCGTTCCGGACCACCGCCCACCCAGCAGCAACAACAGCCGTTTCAGCAGTCACAAAATGATGAATCTTCTGACTCGGACTACGAAGGTATCGATCAACTACCACACCCCGCTTGGGCTTGCGATAGGAAACAGGCGAAACGGGAGCACAGTCAAACACCCAAGCGTCCAACTGCCGACACTGTTGTTGCAGCTTGTTCCACCGCCAAGGCTGGTGCCTTGCCTTCGTCCGCTTCACAGATAGGCTTACCAGCTGTAGCAAGCTCCAATTCGTTGGTAGACTCTACAGAAAACAAAGGCGGTGGGATCCAACGTAAGTTTCTCGACGAGAACACTGCGGCTCTGCAAATTGTTCGTGAGGCCAAGCGACAATCTCAGTGGACCTCAAAAATGGCAGAGGAACGGGCAGCGAGGGAGCGTGAGGAGGCGCTGCAACGGCAGCGAGAACAGAATCAGGCCAAAGAAAATGAACGTCGTAAAGAGTCAGAGGCTAGGCGGGTTGAAGATGAAAAGCGGCGCAATCTTGAACTTCGAAAGCGGGCTGATAGGCTCAAGCGAGCGGTTAGTTTTAATTTACTCTTTTATCCAGTAGGGGAAGGGGTATTCGAAACGGTTGTGGATATTTTGGACTCATTCACATTCCTTGGAGAATGTTTGGTAGTAATGGTCAATATTAGCAGATTAATTTTTTACCCGCGGAAACGGTTTGAGTCTTGTCGTGGCTGGTGGACGGCTGGACGCCTTGTTGTCGATGGACTAGTGTTTAATTATTAGAATTATTGCAATAATCCCCCAAATGGGGACGCGCTTACATACGCTATGCCAAGGTGAGTGGTGGGCATGCATGAAGATTACAAGCTCTGGGCAAATTCGAGCTAGGGTGGGATTTTCGGGCCTAGTGTGCCACCGTGACTTCACGCGTGCGTCTAGCGGATAGGTCGTACGAACTTTCCGACCCTCAGGTCATTCACAGCGTGAGCAAGGAAATGGATATGGGCGGTGTAGATTAAAAGAGCTGGTCCCTAGCTGTCAGGTAGGGTCGATGCGATAAGCGTCTCGGCGGTGGAAGAATGGTCAGTTCGTGTTTTAGCATTCCGATGTTGTGTTCGACCGGAAGAGTGCTGTTCGCATGGTAATGAGCGAATTTTTCCTTGCTTATGTTTTTCGTGCTCTACTAGGAGATGCCTTCGATGGCTGAGCCCATAAATCCCCACGAGCTGTTGACCGAATTTGAGTCCACCATTGATCCAATCGCCATTGACACCAGCTTTGGTCTTCGTCAATATTAGTCTAGCCGCACATGCATCCTTCTCCTTACCCTGACGACAGCAGCAGCACACTTCTCCCCCTTTTCCTCGCTTTCTCGCTGTGATAACCCTCCATCTAGATGTAATTCAGCGCGAGCTATTTCCTATGTATTTGTGTGAGCGTAACTGCGGCTCCACGTACTGAGTGCCTGGAGTGCTGGTTCGGCCTGATTAGACTGTAGTTTGAGGTGCTGAGGCGTGCCTGTAAATACATTTTTGGATGAAAAGGAAATTTCTTTTAATTATGCATAACTAAACTTGAACCTCCTACAGAATCGGTCTATGAGAATACTGGCACTGTTAAGTCGCATTTCATCACTCACGAGTGGGTCCTGACCACGATGCGTCCGCATCTGCCCATCTGTGAAGTAAGAGCTCGAAAGTGCTCTAGGACTGCGAATGTATCGACTGAGGGTTTCGTTTGTAGCCTCATCCATCTCAGTTTTGTGCAGGAAATCGACTCTGTTGAAGCTTGGCTTTTGACTTCACGAGCATGAAACTGGGTCCCGCCGTGGCAGTGTTGCAAGTAGCAGTAAGTGTCAAGTGTGTACTTTAAGGTCGCAGCTAACGCACGCCGTTAGAGTAGCAGACAGCGCTGGTGGGGTGCACCCGCGGCAGACCGGAGCTTCCGGTTGTTTTTAGCTTTAAGAGTGGGTGCTGCTGTGGCGACAACAGACGCAGTAGCAAGTGCCAAGCCCACATGTGATTGCGCCAATGTAGCCTAGACACTGTCAAACAAGAGGCACTGGTGCCGGCGAGTGAATGGAGGCAATATGGAGGATGATGAATCAGAGCGCCTAGACCTAACTCGTGGGTATTTTTTCCCCCAGTTGTAGGAGTTTATGGTACTTGAAATCCGTAAAGAGACTTGGGTCTTCAGGGACCCATCTCGAAGGTGGACAAATCGGGGCGCCCTGACACAAGATGTTTCAGCGGTGCGTGAATCCCTTTGTCGTGTTCAAGTCGCTCAGACGACGGTCGGGCGCTGAGTGCTGGAATGCGGCCCTCAGCGTCTTTCTCGTCTCGCTCCTCCTCGTATAGGATCGGTACCATCTTCAAATTCACTCACCACCCCAGCCACACGACCTTAGGGTTAACTTGGTGAAATCAGAATCTTGCAAGGTTTTGCTGCCACAATTCATCAACTCCCACCACTAGCCAACCCTTGATCTCAAAGTAGGGGTTCAACGCGTGGATCCTTGACACCACTCCAAGGGATAAACTTATGAACAAAACACGCTAAAAAGGAAAAGACTTAAAATACTAAACTGGCGTGATAGGTATCGGGGCGTGGAAGGGGAATTGTTCGTTACACCGATGGATTTGAGTGGCGTACCCACCCAAACGCACACAAGACTTCAATCTCTACCTCTTCGAGATAGCCCTGGAGTTGAGATGTTCAAAGTACTCCGGTAGGATGAATTCAGCCTCGAGGCGCTCCAGGTAGAAAGCGAAGGGTCGCCTTACAATGATGAGATTCATGAACCGTTTGCCCTCGCGGTACTCCGCGGTGGCCCGGATGTTGTTCAGCCGTGTGGTAAATAATGCTCCACGTCTGGGGAATAAGCCAAACCAGCCGTAGGTGTTCACCCTCATCATCGGATTGTTTCGATCATTGGGGGCAGCTTGCGTTGACTTCCACTGAACCAGCGAGACGCGGCGGATCACACGACGTGGAATGAAACCACCCACGAAGAGAGTGAAAGCGCCTATTCGAATAGGAGACGTTAGACTTATTTACCTCTTTAAAGCAACCTTCCCCACTTCGCCGTAATTTAGAGGATAGTTGCCCATGCACCTTTGCCAACCCCTGGATCCATACCTCACATTGGCACATAAAACGAATAAATAATTAAGCAACTGCACGGTTTGGGGACGTTGTTGCGGGAGTTCAGTACCACTTGGTACCTTAGTTCATTGCAAAGGAACGACTCGACTGAATATAAATAAAACAAAAGTCCTCTGCGTGTCCGCTTTCAGCACCAATGATCAAAAATTTAATTAGTTGTGGAGGCTGACGCACCCATGATAAGACAGAGATAAGGCACTAATTGTTTTGTTCTATCCCGCTCCTTCTGGCTGGCCTCGTTGGCGTTCTCAGCCGCCGTCTTGATACCCAAGGCCTCCCTCATTCTATCCACCATAATCTCCATATCAGATGTGTTCTCCCCTTTCAATGAATTCTTTTTTGCATCATCTATTCTAGCATCATTCGCTTCCGCCACCTTCAAATTTTCTTCCACTTGTGGAGTCCTCCTGGACTGAAAAATGACCTTAGCGACAGCGTCAGGCGTCCAGGATTCCAGGCGGGTGGCAAGACGTCGAGTGAACTCACAGACATCTCCCTTCATGAGGTCCCACGTCACTGGTTGGTCACACTTTAAAAGAAGGTATTGACCAAAGATAAGCCATACGGAGCCCTGAGCCAGGCAAAAGAGGCCCAGAGACTTGTAGAACTTGCCACGATCTGCTGACACGTAGACAACTACGCATTCTGGGGCGCTGTTTATGGAAAAGTTGCGAAGCATGTTTAGTTGGTGAGGAAAACGGCAACCCCGTCGTACCACCAGACGGCTGAGCATCGCATTAAATGCTAAAAAGGGGAGAGAGGAGCAAATCAACATAAAATTGGACAAACTCATGTCAAGTAGTAAGAAAAGTTCTCCCATTTGGAAAATTGCATCACAAATGGGCATCGCCCCCGACTAAAATTTCACACCAAGAGGACAAATTAATTGCGAATGAAACAATTTTTTGCACAAAATGTACGAAATTACACACAGGAGAAGAGAATGAGAGAGAGCATGATGTCAATAATCGACATCGGAGTAGTTGACGAGGTTTCGATTCGATGTAGAAAGAGAGGAGGAGGAGGAGGAGGATGGGACCTTATCGCCACAACTGGGGGGTGATTGAGAGGCCATTGGTGGTAGATTGGTGTTTCCTCCCCCTGAAACCAGTGGACAATAGTGAAAGAGAGCATGCTCTTTAAGAGACCAGGACAAATGGCCGCGCTATATCGCATCGCAAAATGAATCGGATGTGTAAACCAATGAAGCAGATGTAGGATCTGTCAGCCTGTCAGATCAGAATGTTGGCATCCCACTAGAACGGTAAAACATCTGGGACGTGTTAGTCGATTTTATCTAAAATAATCCGATAAATAATATCAAGTTCTACAAGACAAACATTGTGGTGAGGCAATTTTTTGCCTTATTCCCACACTCACGTATTCGAGCTCTTCATTCTCCATTCATTGTAAATGGGAGTCCAATGCTGCAATTAAAGCAACGAACCCATCATATTATGCAAAAATTGAGAGGAGACAACAAGTTTGCCTCAAAATCGTGAGTATTTACATCAATCTGAGGTTGACGTTGGGTAGGAAGCAGAACTCCCGCAGGTAAAGGCTGGATTCCCCTAAGAGATCAAACAGCTTTCGAATAGCTGGAACCTCACCTTAAACGGGGGCAGGGCTGACCAACTTTTGATTTATCCAAAAGCCCGTTGGATACAGTGAGAATGACGCGAAAATGGATCTTTCAGTGTGGGGCTAAACACATGCGATTTCAAAGAAAACAAATCAATACTCCTCTTCACCACGCGGAAAGGCAAGTCCACACAACGATAGGCCGGGACGTGGAGGCGCGAGGGGGGAGGAGAAGGGAAGTACAGGCATAAAGCGAAGAAAGAAACGATGTTGCATAGAGGCCATGAGCCATTCTTTACAGGCTACCAAATCAAGCGAAACATGGAGAGCCACGTGGTGCCGGCACACAGCCACGTCAACGAGGTGGAACAGCCGTGGATTGACTTTTTCGCCGCCAACAAACTCAACTCGCCCCGAAACTACGCATGCCTCCCCCTAACCTCACACCGCCGCATCCTTCCCACCGTCTCCCAGGCGATGCTGCATCATGAGGCGCATTGGGTAGAAAAATGCATGCGCTGTCGACGCAGTCACACCGCCTCTGCCGAAATCTGCCCCGTCAACACGGTGGGCGGTCCATGGTGTGAGGAGCGCTACTCGGCGTACGGACACATACGCCAGCGAGACACCAATCGTCAACTTGGGCGAGTGATGCAAACGGTAGCACGCGACGGTATGGAGTTCATCAGTCCTCTTGACCCCAATCCCCCCACCTGTCCGGTAGTGGCGCAGGAGTGTCGGGCGGATAAAAGTTTTAAGATTCCTCCAGGTTTCTCAAGAGTGTTGTTACGTGCCTCGGACGGGTATAGTGCCGATTGCCGCCCTTGCAAGGTTATTGATCTGCCCAGACCCGAGGAATACAGTGGAAGGTTATTGTACTAGCACCGCTTGGTTAATTTCGGATATATAATCCCTTTCTATCCTTCGGTGTGCCATCGAGGTGACAATTGAAATTGTGGCCAATCAGTTGAGGTAGAAATTATTACCATTCTCTTGATTTTCTCTTTTTCCCCCCTATCATTGTATTACCAAAGTGGGCATGATTATAGTTGAGGAGCAAGCACTATCTCCTTCCTAGGCAAATCGAGCCCTCTAATGCCACAGTTCAAGGTTACAAGCAGGGCAGCGTTCGCTATCAAAAGTGAAGACAGAGAATCGAAGTGACTTTTCAAAATAAAGGGACTTGAAAGTCACAAAGAAATGAGGAAATATGCAACGCCTTCGAAGGTTGAGAAGGATACAATAATTAAAGTGAACTTTAGTTTTCACAGTTTTCAGCTTAAATATTCGGGCACAGCAAATATTTAACGAAACTGGAGGTGCCGACGAGTTGAATCAGGAGGCCTTCTTCGTTTATTAAGAAGCATATTTTCTTATAAATGTAGCGAGATGATAAAGAGTAGAAGAGTGGAAGAAGAAGACGAGAACTAAAATGAGGCTAAATTACCAGCGAGTGATTCCAACGGATTTTCAGTCGATGTATTCGATCAAAACATGCGTGAATGAAAAGGAAAACAACTAATTTATTGTGAATAGCTGGAAGCAAACAAATTATGGTATGGCTTAGGAGCATGAAAATTGACTACGTACCTCGAGTTCTAGGTCTCAGGGGTGAGCGCTCAAGGTTATCTTCGAAATTCATATCCTGGACACGATGCTGACGCCGAGCATAATTTACGCGTAAACGATTATTGTTGAATCTTGACCGATCTAGCTAAATTAGAAGTCAGTAAAATCACCACTTTGAAAAAGGGAAGTTTATAAAGCAGAAAACTAACCATGAGAGCCTTCTCGGCAATTTCAGGTGACTTTAAGGTAACAAATCCGTAGCTGGAATTAAAAAAGGACATTTGAATGAAGACGCTACTAAAACCCGACACCTATGCCGTCCCTTGTATAAGCACTATCACTAATCAAGTGACCAACTGAAATGCCGCTAGGGCCAAGAACATCCTGCAACTATTTTATTGCTTCCAAATCAATCAGTCTATATGGGATAAGATATAGTACGGACAGCAGTTCTAGACGCATGTCATGAACTCGCGACGTCAGTGGCAAGTGCGGTGCAACTAAGTCTCACCACTTTTTTTCGTCAATGCGAATGTTCAAAATGGGGCCATAGGGTTCCAGGATTTCACGCACGCTCGCCTCGTTGATGTCATTGAAGCTGATGTAGATGGTAGATCCTCCTGTATTCCTCCTACTTTCGCTCTCAAAGTCGGGCAAACTAAGCTTATGCAGGGGTATTCGTGCATCAAAGTCATGCCGACTATCCTGTGGACCATCATGAAGAGCTGTTGACAGCTTCTGCCTGTTCGTGGGCAAGATGGTTGGATTGACTCGCTCGCCGGCAACAAAATTGTCGTAGAGACTGAACTTCCTGCCCTTTCCTGGTTCTAGCATGTGTTTGAGTAAAAGTAGAAGGCCTCTACAGACCTGGAATATCCTCCGAATCACCACCGTCCAATTCCTTCAACTTCCGTTTAAAGACATGACGTTCATTCCCCGTGTCGAATGATATTGCTCCGGACTTCAACAATTTCATTGCCTCCTCCTTTGCTTGCTCCGTAGTTCTGGAAGCTATTATGCATAAAAGAACCGTTAGATAACCTACACTTTGTATGTGGTTCGGGTTTAACACGTTGCGAAGCCAACTCTTGGTTCAGATCACTGAAAAGTTTTTTCTACGAGCTGTTTAAAAATATGCATTACTGCCTGTTTTAGTAACTTCATTTCGTCCCGCAAAGCGATTTCTTCTTCAGTGAGCTGACTGGACATTTGGGGCATGACTAAAGAAAAGAAGTTACCACATGCTTACATGAACTAAATCTCTCGTCATCATAGTCGTTGTTGCTAAAAATTAGAGATAAGTAATAATGAACCACCTTAGGTCACCTTGGAAGTCTTCGTGCAAACCGGCATCTCTGGCTTTACTCATCCTAGATAATTAGGCCAGAGCCCAAACAAAACACCCGCACTGTGTTACATGGGTTAAAACCAGATTCATTCGAAATAATTTGGCAATTTCCAGTTGTCATTACTTTAGAAGCGCACAAGGAATATTCTTTCCCTTCCATTTGTCGGCATACGCTGCAGCATTAGGTGTTAGAATTTTTTCCCACAGCATTATCAGCGCTGTTTTGTTTTGAAGAACGAGTGGGTTTTGTGCCAGGGCAGAACCCAGGCCCCCCTAAGTGGGCAGGCACTCAGCCTTCTATTCCCTTTGATTCTGTGCTATTACTCATTAATCCAAACTACCAAATATGCAGCACTCTCATCAATATGTTCGGTCTCTGGGTCATTAGAGGGAAAATAATGTAGAAGAGAAGTGCGCTACGGTCTAGTCATTAAAGCCTGAAAGTTATTTACAAAATCTTCTACAGATTTGTGGGTCGAATGTGTGTTTTCTGCTTTTCAAGCAATGTCGTTATGCAAATCGAAATGCAAAAATTGACAGAGTTTGCGCGCAGCTTCTGTATTACTTATGTTCTTTAAATGCGTTTTTAAGACACATGGTTTGTAATAATTGTGGTGTTTATATGCGCTTTGTAGGTGAGAGGCGGGAACACAAGATCCACGTGGCCGCAGAAGAGCTCGCTTCCCCGCCTGAGCCGGAGTAACACCCCCGGTAGATCGACTATCTTAACCACCTTGTACCCTTAAATAGAGAGATGACCAAAAGAAATCGTCCTTCTCATACCAAGGTGGAAAAGAAGGAAGAAGAGGAACGGGAGAATCCTGCTACACTGGTGGCAGCGTTGGCGGACCTCCCCCCCTTCAAAGAAGACATGGACTTTGAAGATTGGATGCAGACAACTAGGTTCTACATCCACTTATACCCGCAGCGGCAGAGGGTTCCGCTACTTCTTCACGCTCTTCCACAAGAGCTCTTTCTTTCAGCAATAAAAGCAGGAGTCACTCCCGACTCCGACGTCGACTACTGCTGTGAGATCCTCTCTCAACTGGCTATCGATCAGAGTGAACGTTCGCTGGCCAGAGAGTTCTTCCACAGAGACCAAAAGGCGGATGCATTGTCTCGCAGACCCCTCTCAGCAGAGAGGGAAAGCGGTATAGTGGGCACGCTATTTTTGAGTGAGCCTACTAGACACCAGTGGAGAAATACACAAAGTACCGATCCCGACACGGCGTTGGTATACGAGAGGTTCCTGGCATCCTCGGCGGCACCTACAAACGTCTTATAGTAGACAAAAGAGGTACTACGACGAGCGCAGCCGACCCAACGCCTACCACGAAGGAGATCTCGTCCAAATATACAAGCCGATTCCTCCACCTGGAACCCATCGAAAATTTTATCACCCTTGGAGCAAAGATCCCTTTCGCGTAGTGAAAATCCTCTCTCCCACGAACTACCTCGTTCGGAACGCGGAATTTCGAACTCAACCAATTACGGTCCACCATAATAAGATGCGACCTTACAAAGGCTCTCCGCCCGTTGGCTATGAGGACGAAGTCTACGGAATTGTGGAGGAAGGAGAACCGCCGAATGGCATAACTAAAACCAATGGACGGGAGCGGCACCGGGGACGGTGCTCAAAAAAGGAGGGGGCTGTGTAATAATTGTGGTGTTTATATGCGCTTTGTAGGTGAGAGGCGGGAACACAAGATCCACGTGGCCGCGGAAGAGCTCGCTTCCCCGCCTGAGCCGGAGTAACACCCCCAGTAGATCGACTATCTTAACCACCTTGTACCCTTAAATAAAGAGATGACCAAAAGAAATCGTCCTTCTCATACCAAGGTGGAAAAGAAGGAAGAGGAGGAACGGGAGAATCCTGCTACATTGCCTTTGCCGAATGGTTCCTCCTCAGATTCAGAGGTTCCCTCGTCACAAGCACTCCCCTATTACGCATCCCGCCTGTGTCCACAATCAAGGTGTCTAGGAGCATCCAGACTTCTAATAGCGGCGGTGGAATAAGGGAAGGGGAGGAAAGGGAAGGCCCCTCTACAGCTTCAAATGTAAAAACATCATGTTATTTGACTTAGTTCAATATTGTGTTTTGCTTTTTCAGTTTTTTATTTAAATTGCTTGCTGTAGAAATGTAAACAGTTTTTAAATTTGGGAATGTACAAAAGTAAATTTAAACAAAAGTTTTTAGCTCAATAAGCTTCTTTTTTCTTGATCGTTACACTATTACATCCTGTATCATGCCCACAGTGACCTTAATACGGCCAGTGAGAATGCTGTGCGCAGCAGGAACTTCTGATGGTTGGCTTTCGAGCTTTGATTTTGGACATTTTTTCCCTTTCACTGGGATCTTTCACCAAAATCGGAACCACTAGTCACAACAAACGCAGTATTACTTAGCCCTTCTCTTCTGAGCGTCGTTCCCGATGCTTCCCTTGGTAAACCTCCCGTGTTAGCCATCACAACGTAGTCAGTGTTGGAAGAGACACCCACGAGCTAACCATACCACTCATCGAAATTCAGGCGTCACTGAGGAGACGCTTTAACACTACGTCACTGATACCTCCTGATATTTCAACTGGGCGTGGAATTTTGTCCGGTTTGGAAATTAAATCAGAGCAGGAGGTTCTACCGAGCATCAGCTTTTCCATATGGATAGGTTAGAACACCGGTCTCCTTAAGCAGGTATGTTAGGGGAATCTCGGCAGTGTAACGTTTTCAAATGGCTCACGGCTAGTGTCGCTTCAGTTTTGAAAGGCTTTCTTGTAGGGCACGGGGATGTGGTAGATGCCGAAGGCAGACGTCGGTCCTAGCACATCTGTCGTAGGACGTTGGAGATTCTCCCATCCGCAGCAAATGCACTTCTTTCACACCACTATTTTGTCACAAGCGGTATAGATCAGAGTAGAAATCCGCTAAAATCGGGTCCGCTTTCCGTTGCTACCAATGTGAGGTTCCAAAACTTCCTTGAAGGCAAAAGAAGGCATAGTACTAGGCCAGGAGGCCAGCCCCGCTCAGCTAGGGCGATATTGCCGCCCCAGTGCTCGAAACCAAAATCAGCTGTTAGAACGAACAAATTGTGTCATTCTTGCAGTGAGTTTTCTTCACACTAGCAGCTCTTAAATCCATTATTTTTTTTGCATGTATTGGATGTAGTTTCGAAAAATTTGAAGCTATTTCAATTTCATTCTCTCAGGCCGACTCCGTATTTTGCGGATGAATTTCGTAGAAGGATAAGGATGTCAAAGACCTATTAAGGTAATCTTATTTGCTGATTTTGATTGTCTACTTGGGTGATTTTTTGTAGTGATGCCATAAATGAGGTACATACTGATTGCAGTGCATTCGCTCCACCCGATTCACCGCTATTCTACCAGAACAAACTTGTTCCCTTTAGCTACACACTAACCATGGTGTCTTGCCTGACACTCATGATTTTTTACTCATAGTGCGACTGTTGGAAGTCCAAGATCCACCATAAAAACTGGTGCGAAAATTGTTGGATGCATTTGTTGTCTTCATGTATTGTCTGCATACTTTTCCAAAATTTATGCAGTTCAGGTTGATCCTCAGGCGCCTGTCCCATACGGTGACCCTGTAACGCAGTTTAAGCTATTGTTAAAAGTCACTTGAAATATTTATTCATATGGTCAAGGAAAATAAGCTAAGTGTTTATTCTATCTTTGTTAAAAATTTCCCGGGAGCAAGGAACCAACTCCTAATCAGCTACGCTTCCATCGAGGTTTTATTTCTCAACCATTTAGTGTGCATACCTCTGCTGTACTATGCATTGAAGCCAAGATGAGACCGTTATCCACCTTTCCAAACCAAAGGGCACCTTCTCGCAGCCCAGTTTTTTGCTTTTCGCCATTTTTTTTATAACAGTACTCTCTTTCAGCTGATTTACCTCTCCTGGTTGTCGCTAACAGAGGAGAAAAGCTCCTCTAGCGCACATTTTAGCTGTACCAAGTAGTTATGTGAGCCATAGTTGCGTGGACCTTGTGAAGTGAACACTCCCTCGTGGCGGACAGTTGGGTCTGCAGTGCTGTGCATTACAACGGAGCGTGGAGGCATTATTACGCACAGGCAAGGGGATTGCTCGTCTGAGTTTCCGGGGTTAACAGATGAAGTGTGCCTCGGAGGAGAAGGTTGACGTTGAGTGGTGTGTAATGATTGTTGGCCATTATCCATTGATAATTGGTAAATTACGTGGAGATCAGCAGTGCTATGTCCTTACACCTGATTCTGTGAACCACAACTCACTTCCTTCCTCAAGTTGAACATGAAGAAGGGGTGATGGGAAGCCAAGTGATGGCTCTAGATACTCACTGTTTGTTAGATGGTGGTGTTGCATTTTGGCGGAGCATTCTTGCTCGGCTTTTGCCACGACTTTTCTTGCCCACCTGTTGATTGTGGCGAAAGTACTCGAGCACCTTTTGGACATTGCTGGAAGTTGTTCTTGGTACGACTATCCAGAGGCATTATTGCAGTCTTAAATGGTGACACAGTTTCGCAATTGCCGATAGTGTTCCATATGCATTGCATTGCAGTTTTCGTACTTGAACTCGATTGGTAGTTCCACCGAATGCCGAGAGCGAACGGACTGATTTAGACTGAAGGATTGAAATAGTTGTAGGATATTTCTAGTCTATGGACAATTACGTTGGTCTTGGTTTTCAATTATTTAGCAAATTAGACCAAGGAAGTGTCTGGACTGTGAAAGCTATTCCGCCTGCGGGATCCTGATGATGTACAATAGTGAATATTTAACTATAAACAAGGCAATTTTTATCCTTAACACGCTTAATTACACGTGTGAGGGTTGATCCCTGCAATTGTTAATCCATGTAATTCCATAGGCAGTTAAAAGACGTCTTATACGTTGAGTGCTAAATAGGTGTTTTTCCTCCATATTGCAGGTATATGCTCGACTAAAGCCTCACCATAATTGATGCGTATACAAGCGGCACGAAGTCATAGGTCGATGTCACTTCCTTCTTCACTTCCTCAAAACATGGATAGTGCTCGAGGGATTTCTTTGAAGAAGGTTTTTCATGTCATCCACTGTTGGTTTAAAAAGGATCTCTCTACCCTGCATTTATTTGCAACGATACGTATCGTTTCACCCCATTTTAATCGTGTTCTCTCAATTCCACCAATCTTTGTCTCTGTGTTCCGGGTCGAAGTAATGAGTTGAAATTCAGCAGCTACTGCTTATCATTCAGTATGTGTCTCAAAGTTATCCATCCTGTGCAAAAGGTGTTCCTTCCTACCCTTCTTTCTTACGGTTTTACAGGGGATTTTTCAGTTTATGCAGGGTATGTTTTGCGGTGTGAAAATCCTCTGCTACGTTTTAATGTCCATCAGTGTTTGACCAGTAAGTGAAAAGGTACAGCACAAAGTATTTGCGGTATGATTGAACTATCATCGTACAGGCTACTATCCTGACACCCATCTCCACTAACGCATACCGACTCCAAATAACCGCAAATAATTATATTCAACACCCCATCTACAGATTGACTTTTCCCTTCTACAACTTTGTGGTAGGTATTCTACCCGCTGACTAAGTCATCTAGAGGATGAATGATTGCCGTGGGGGGGAGGGAGGAAATTACCTAGGGTGAGATCGTCCCTGGAGGAGGTATGACTGTTACTGGAACACTGCCACAAATCAAATGTCTTCCTTTTAAGTGCTTCATCGTGGTACATTACTGTGCTCAAGATCTACCACGGGCATGAGAATTTTCAAGTAATAGATATTCTCTCACTGGAAATTTCATCTTCTAGTTCTGGTGCATGCACTACACCTATTGCCTGCAATTTCGATGCGTAGTATTCGGAATGACCAACGGCTACGGTAGCATTCCTGCTTGAATTGAAAGAACTTGATAGCAAGACCACATCTAATTCCGTTAACAGAACCGCCAAACCCCACAAAACTCTACCTCTATTCCTACTTTCTGTCCAATGCCTAACTCCGAAGCAGGTGTTACGCCTCAGGAATGTCCTTGATGCAACTTAATCACTACACTACCATTTCAAGTCTGCTGGTCCCACATTCCTTGATGTGCTATGAAATAATAGAGTTGGTGTTTAATAAGCCCCTCTTGTTGTGGTCAGCATTTCATTCCTTAGATAGATGCTGATCCATCATTTCTACCTAATCCCAACAAGAGCGTTCAGAGCAAATCTACTGCCACAGCCCAGATACCAAATGGTGTTGGCTGCCATAGTATTTGTTTACTACAAGTGCAACCATTCTCCAATCAAGATAGTCTTGCACCCGCTTCACTGCTTTAAGTCGTTCGTGGCATGACTTGATTCAGTCGGTCGTTGCAAACAAATAAATAACGTCACGCTGAACTCACGAAAATTGGGATGTCATCAAACATGTTTATATTTGGGGGTCCACGAAATTTGACCTAGTCGTTGTTTTTTTTTGCTCATCATTCTCATAATAAGGCGTGGGCAGTCAGTTGAACTTTACCCAGGGGACTAGTCTCTCCATTAATGGTAAGAGTCATCCGGTAATCACCATGTCCTCGCTAACCCCTACCGGGTCTCAGCTGTTGTGCCCACCCTGACTAGTGGCAGCACAGTGGTAGCCACTAGAGCCAATGTACACTATGTCGTGATGGCGTATGGGATAGCCCACTTCTTCGGCAAGACCCTGCGTCAACATGCTCATGCCCTCGCCCAGATTTCAGGCCAGTTCATCCCGTAGTCCCCCGTTTTATCGTAGCCGATGTCAATTCGTTATAATCTCACCTCTTCTGGAGCCTGTGGTTTTACTAGCCTCTCTGCAAGGAACGTTTCAAAAGCGCACCCATTTGGAAAAGTCTGACGCCGCTAGCATTGTGCTCGATTACTTACCACAGGCGCTATCAAGCGTGCGTGATAGGGGACCTGGAGGCCAGAATCGCAAATAGCGGCAACAGTCAACTACGGCTATCTCTGTACCGGAAGAAAGATTGCATGATAATTTTCTGCCGCCAAATTTTAATTTACCCCTTATGGGCTATCGCATCCTATCGTGAATGGCTGCGAAACAAAGTCAATCAGTTGGTTGTGGTGGTCATGGCTTTAAAAAGGTAGCGCTGTGGTGATTGGACACTCAGATACTGCAACTCCTGCAATTTGTTACTCCGCTCTAGCAGAGAGAGCTATTAACCCCCAGATCTCATCTGCATCAGTAAGTAGTGCGTTCCTCCAGGAAGGGCTCAAGGTGTCGCAGTTGGATCAAGATTGACGTTTAATCACAACATCTAGGTAGTTTCACTAACCATAAAGAAGCAAATCGTAGGTGTGAAGACGCGTTATTACTCCTAGCTACTTTGGATTCCTCCTTGTCAAGTCTCTCGTAAACCACACTTTTTAAAGAGAAATACAATTATTCGAATTACGCATTCAGCTGAGTTGGCTCTTCGATACTTGCCAGTTTCGCTTCAAATTCACGCCTGCGGCCCTCCGCGTCTTCTTCGAGGGTTAATAAAACCAGATCTTACCCATTATAATGATCCACTAGGATTTTTCACACCTTGTTGGACACTAAAGTGCCATTGTAATACTTATGTTGTTTTAACCGTGCCCTCCAAACGAGAGACGGTAAAAGAATTCAAACCTCATGCTTAGCGAGAACGTCGATTTCCCTGAAGCTGACAGAAGCCACCCTTACATTTCCCCCTAGGGTTGTATTGCTCCCCTTAATCTGAGGTAATAGATGTTACAGAAAAACAAGCTCGTTGGCGCCAGGAGTAGCCGTAGCTAATGCTGCAGCTACCATGATTTCCTTGGTAAATGTGAGTTTTATTCCTTGTTAAGAGTAAGATTGCTTGTGCAAATTCATCAAGCAATTCACAGATTTAGTTGTGCCTGTGCAGCTACCAAACAGGTTATGTCAAGGTCAAACCAGCCACTTACAAGCCCATGTCCGTATTCCTTAATGTAACACGTTTGATATTAACGTTGCGTACCAACGATGCCACAAATACGTGACGTGCGTTCATTACGGGTCAATCTTTGTATCTCAACCCGGCTAGTTACTTAATGCGATAGAATAGATGTGGAATTATCTTGGACTGAAAGTGGCAAAACATCCGGAGCGCAGTAACGAGTTTTTTGTGTGAATTACGCCATATCACTTGTGTCTCCGCAGCAAGGGACCGAAAAGAGTTTGTCACAGGCGTAGAGACTTGAAGCATAGGTGTTACAAACAATACTCCACACTGCTATTGTGAAGAAGGCTTTGTTGACACAAAAAATATGTACACCTCGTCCCTGTGTCCTGAAGACTTCACCGGAGAATGTGGTCATCTACTTAACCATTGGGAGCGGAAGTTGAAAGAAAACTTAACCTTATTTAATTACCGTTTGAAAGACAGTCTCTTCAGCAGGCAAACTGATAACATCAAGCGTCGGCATCTCAAGAAAAAGCTGACAAATTCCGTTGTGTAAGTAGATTCCTTGCCTAGTGTGATTGGGATTTTATGACCCTTATTCACGTGCATGTCGCCTGCTGCAACTTTCATGCATAATTTATTGCAAACAGAAAACGTTGACAGCTAAACCTACACCATTATCACAGTTCAAGCGCTCTTACAATTTTAAAATTCACACTTGAAATCAATATTGGTAGGAAAGTTGACTTCTCTTGGCAGCCATCAACTCCCATATTTGAAAGGTAAACAATCAGTGCCTTTTCATGGATAAAGACGCCGCAGATGTCGTACTGAAGAGGAAGACTAGCATGACTGACCTTCCTCGGGCCTGGATGCTACCGTTTGCACAAATGAGAGCCAGTTCATCAGGACCGATGCCAGTTTTACCGAATTAGTAGCCTCACACGATGAGTGTACGTGGTTAATATCACAGTGTATTTGGAAAAACAGTGCAATCTGCTCGTTGCTGTTGTTACGCAAAGTGACAGTGAGTTCACCGTGGATGCGCATCAGTTTCCTGCTCCTAGGTAGAACGAGATAAGTTTACATCAGAACACTGGTCAAATTCTGCTAACATAGGTTGATTTGTGTAATCGGCGGTCTCAAATGCCAGGCGGTAGATTAATTATTGCGATTCCCGCTCAGACAATCAGAGGTAACACGACGTAAGCCCGTAAAGCTTTAATATTTCTTGCGTGTTCTTGTCCCAACTCCCTTCGGTTTGCCTTAAGCCACCACCAGGACCAACGGTAGAATCGAACACCTGCTCGCCATATCATTACGATTTATTTGCAGTCCATAAGGCTGAGAAAACATTGCGATCGCCTCCCAGGTACTCGACAGCTTAATCTTACCTAAAAAGGCTTAATAAATAGCCAACTCAGAACCAAACAGTGCACAAACTAAGGCGAAGAAATGTGTGCACATCCACCTCATCGTAGAAAGGCTGTAATTGCAATTAACATCGAACGAGTACATTAAGGGACGCGTTCGTAAACATAATAGGTGGTTTTCGCAAATTCCTAACATGACAATCTGAAGAGAAACTGCAATTCAAAAAAAAACCCAAACAATCATTTCCAACATTTTATTATTACACATTTATAGTGAGTTACAACAAAGCCGAATGGTGGCGAAAAATTTGTGCTGAACGAAGTGCGGAGTAGGAATTTTATGCCGTACTATTCACCGCATCTCCTACAAACAAAATAAAAGTGGTACTACTATCTACTTGCTCTCAGTTAAGTAGAAAATAAAATAACCCACCTGCAGGTTGTACAGCCTCCAAGGATGATTGCTGATCATTAAACATGAACTCATCCTGATACTCCTTCAGGAAGAGTGTCGAACGCGCTTCATCCATAAAGAGTTGGTACACTTTACGAATATCATCCTTATTTACCTCAATGCCCTAAAGTGGGGTAAATTCAGAGATGATCGCATAACCTAAAACTCAACGAACCTTACGACGCCTACAGACGAGACTGGCTGTGGCTATAAGCTGGATAGCGTAACGCAAAGAAGTCTGCATCCCTATTCGTGTGAGCACCACAAGCGCATCCTCGGCAATGTCGACATCCTCCTCCTCACATCGAATCTTCAAGATAGCCTGAATCTCCTTTTCATCGTAGGTCTCTGTACGCACTATCAGTAAACGATCCAGCAAGTCGATTGGAATGCCGTGTGGGCTCTTGTAATTAGTCCCGCGAATACTACAAGGTTTGTATCGAAACGAAAAAAACACCGCATTAAAGATGTGAAAAACAAACATCAGCTCACGTTGTGATTCCACGATTTGTGGCCATTATGAGAATGGGAGCCATGTCAGATTCGAGGGCTCGGTTGAGGAAAGAGAAGCACTCAATGTCAAGCATGTGAACCTCATCAATAAAGAGAACCTAGACACAAATAGGGACAAGAATGTGCTCAACTTACACCCGGGACAATATCAGCTTTACCCTCCTCGCGCCACTCCACAACCTTGGCGTTAATCTGATCCCGCACCTCCGGCTTGATTTCCCCAGTATCACCACTAAAGAGAGCTAAAAAGCCTTGCGTGCGGCTGTTTATTACGTCTATTTCGTGAAGGGTGACAGTGTGTACAACTTCTTTTCGTTTCTGCAGTTCGCCCTCAGGACACTGGACAAATTTTGTCTGCATTCCAGTAGCGTCAAAATCTCGGGCCCGTGCAAAGGAGCGGCCCAATTTTGTAATTTTACCAGAGGGTTTGTCAATTGTGATAACATCACTAAGTATGTACACATAAGAGGAGTGTTGCAAACCTTACCCTGCTTGAATCTTCTCCTTTACAATGCAATCAATCATCTTTTGACCTAAGTCATACACTGTCTCCATTTCCGTTGTTTTGATGCTCAATTTGCCAACTTTAGCCCCAGTTCCAGTCGCAGGACGGTCAATCATGATTTCGACAACTTCACCTTCAATGATTTCAGCTTCTTCTCTTAACGACAGAGTGAGCTTGATGCAAGACCTACTTGATACGGATTCCAATTGACTTCCGAAAAGCCTGTGTAAGTGCTTCGGTTTTACTCATCTCAAGAGAGTAAATTTCACTTCCTGCCATGGCGGTGAACGGTGTGTCACGCCCAAGAGCTTGTGCCAAACCCATTGCAATAGCAGTCTTACCGGTGCCAGGTGGACCAGCAAGAAGAATAGCACGACCCGCGATTTTACCTTCACGAATCATCCCAAGAATAATACCAGCAGCTCTACGGGCTTTCAACTGGCCTACCATGCCCTGGGAGACCTGTCGAGCATCCAGTTCATCGTTGAGACCAAGACCACGTATGTGTGAATGAGCGCCAATACGCTCAATTCGTGTGATGTCACGAGTCGCTGCCTCTTGAAGACTCTTCTGCAACTAAAGTAGGAGAAAACACAGCATTCGAACTAAAACACAGACAGAAGAAACAAACACCACTAAGACATTGCGCACATTAGCCATCAATTAAAAACTACACATGCGAAATACAGGCAACTTCAAGTATTTGAAGGATAGAAACAAGTTCGCAACAAAATAAATGCACCTTATAAGTCTGCCAACCGCACTAAATATTGCTTAAAACTTAGTTAGGTAACTAAAGTATAAATGTCAAAATTATTCTCATGTTGTTGCAACCATAGGTGTTATGCGTAAACAAAAAATTTCTGCCGCAGTTCTACTTAAACGCATTTTTCCAATTGATTTCGTATCTGCTCTAAGGCAAAAGATTATTCAATTCTGGACAACTGACCACCTGATTTACATTGAAGCAATGTAACCCTTTATTTACTACGACTTGGAAAACTGGGCGTGGTAAATGTAGTGCACTGGCTTTTCGTAAAATTCCCGGTCTGGAGAAAATGGCCCATTTGGGTCTCAGATGCTGTGCCTTTACCAGAGGGATTGGCCTGCAGGCCATGGTTGCAGGCCATGGCTGCCGGTTCAGCGCTACCATAGTTGGATACGTATATTTTCTGCTAAGCCGAGTCTGCGCTTGTCCGTGGGAAGTATCAGGGACCCAAGTCAGCATCTACAATTTGTTTTTTTGTATGTCGAGTTATAACTTTGTTTGTGGAGCAATTAACAAGCCTTTAAGTATGCATAGAATTCAGGCATTTTTGTTGTGGAAATTGCACAAGAAAAATTTGATTGCGCTTTTCTGTCATGTTTCTACTATGGTCCTGGGATTACAAGCGTAAATAACTGTTTAATTTTGTTCAAAAGATGAAGAGAGGACATTACGAAACCATTTAGGACCAAATTGATGAGTTAGCTAGTTTTTTATCAAATTAATGTCGAGTATACTTAGAACCCCTACTTGTGCTTCAGACCCAAGATCTTCTCTTTTGGACCAGCCCTTTACATATTCCGTATAGCTGTTCATTCATCGATGCCATTTTGTTTGTACAAGTACAAAAGGCCTAAACGATCCGAACTACGTCACAATCAGGCTGGCTTTTAATAGCGGCCCTTTCAAGGTCATCAGGTTAATGCGAGTAGGGCTTTTGCGCCTTTGTGTACTCGTAACTTTGATTAGTGCTAGGAGGTCTCAATAAGTTTTGTTGTCTTAGGTAGGCTTGAAAACACGCATTCTGGACCTGCAAATATTGTTGGACTTTGCGACATGGTTATGGTAGATTTGTCGGTGTAGGGTATTTTCTATTGGGATTTTCTCATCATTGTTACCATCCTTTTTCCTGTTTGGTAGTGCTTTTTTAAAAACTAAGCTAAGCTTTTATTCTCATTGGATTTTTCAGCGAGAGTCAATCTCTAACTGGCTCCAATTTTTCTTTTGGTTCCCCCATGTTTTCTCTATTTTTTGCACCAACCTGTTGTTAATATTGAATAGCTTATCTTCTGGGTAGGTTCATCATAATTGAACTTTCGTAGAATAGGGGGCACCACAAGTCCTACTTGCAGTCTCATGACATGCAACTCCGTAATGAATGGTTGCACACCAACGACTGATTTATGCTTTTCCTTGTGCCTATCTTTGTTTTCCTTTATATCAATGTCCTTTCCTATCAATGTAAATGGAATCACACTTTAAAACATTTGATTCAGATGGATAGATCGTGAGTGGGTTAATTCCTTAGACTTAACTATTTTTGCTCTGGTTTCCCAATTCGTCAGCGTGAGTGGCGTTTTGAGGCTACGTGTGTGTGATAAGTGATTTAAGGAATTTATTTATAATTTGACAGCCAGCACCCACAACTTCCCTATGTTTTATATTCCTTTAATGCCATTTGATGCTACTTTGCTTTTTCAATTTTTTTCCAACTTTTAGAAGCTTATTCTGGTATAATATTGTGCATTTAATCCCTCATAATCTTCAATGTGTGAAGCAACCTTCAAATTCACTCCACCTCCAGAAGCACCCGTTTTCCGTCCGACTCTCAAGGAATTCGAAGATCCACTGCTTTACCTAGACAAAATCCGTCCTATAGGAACAAAAACCGGCATTTGTAAAATCATTCCACCCAAGGTACTGCCGATCTTTTTGCAGTTTATCCATCGGTCTAGGGCTGGAATCCCCCGTTCGCTGTGGATGTGAACACTTTTCGTTTTACCCCAAGGATTCAGAGGCTTTACGAGCTCGAAGCGCACTCTCGCCTTAAGCTGGATTTTATTGGCAAGCTCTACCAATTTTTTCGTCTCCAGGGCATGGACAAACTTAAAATCCCCAATGTTGGAGGCCAATATCTCGATGTCTACTGGCTTCATAAACATGTGGTAAACGCCGGAGGTTATGAGAAGGTGAACTCAGCCAAACTCTGGCCCCAAATGGCCGAGCGTTTAGGCTACCCAGGCGGAAAGTTTGCCATGGCTATGAAGACGAACTACGAGAAACTCCTCCTCAAGTATGAGCTTATGGTTACTGCTCACTCCGCTTCTGGTGGAAATGGGAAAAGATCTGCAAATCCGAACGATGTAAAATCTATTCCAACTAAAAGGACTCGACTGCATGCTCAGGAGGTAAGGCGTCTCTGTTGATAGACTTTTGTTCTCTGTAGGATGATACGAAAATCGACTATACAGCTAGCAAGGAACTAAAAAATCTCCAGTTTTTCGGCGCAGGACCCAAAACCGCGGTGCCGATTGGAGAAATCGCTGTTTCACCAAAAGTCAGGGAAGAAGGCGTACGTCGAGTGTTGACCTTGTGTGGTACAGTTCCATTCTTCATTGCCCTCGGGCGATCAGATTTGGTCAGCATTTTTTAGCCCAGTTGATCGGTTTTTCCCAAACGCTTGTTCTAATTTAAATGAGGTGTGTCCAAGAACATGACTTGATTCGATGTTTTCTGAGTTCAGTTTTATTCTTAATCACGTCATTAGAACACCGATCTGATTCACTTATTTGTATTTTTCTTTTTAATTTTGGTATGTGGTTGGTCCTGTAACCATGGGTTCTTGCATCTTTTTCGCGTCATTAAGAATTGCCTTGTCTGTATTCATTTAAATGGGACGTACGTACTTCTCCAGTTATAATAAACTGGCAATTGAAATGCCAAAGTTTCGCTCGGTATTTAGCATTGAAATGTTGCTTAGTATGAACGTAATGAGGAATTGAGTTGCTCTGGTCTTGCCTTAAACTTGATTTGCACAGTACGGTATCTGAAAATCTCGTCTTTGCTCCAGAAAGCAAATGAGTTGTCTGCCCACAGTCAGCACTCATGATTTGTCATTTAAAGGTGGAAGTGCTCTAATTACAGAATGATCACTACAACAAGGATGTGACCGTGATGATAGGTATTTAATGGCAAATGTTACCGAAGCAAAAGCGTTCTCGATGTTTGAATTTGAATTCCCTTGCAACGAATTGATTACGCCTTTGGTTTTGGTGAACGTCACTGGAGAGATCCTTTGTGTTGCCTGCTTGAACGGGTTTTGTCCTCATTGCTAACAATTTCGAAATTCGGCAAGTTAATCTTATTCGGAAATATGACAGACGTCTTTATAAATGTAAAATTCGAAAGGAACATTGTTAAATGTGGAACGCTTGGTAAATTCATCCTGGTGATTTGCAGCTGGTTGTGGTGATTCTCGTTGGGTTCATCCACCACATACTTTGTCGGTAAACTGTATTTGAAATACTTCAAAAATGTAGCTTATGGTTGAGTCTTGCTCTAAAACGAGCCAGTCGCTTTTCGTAAAACCGTTTACATGGAATTATTTAGCAAACTAAACAATGCAAAGTAGCTCCATGGCCTTCCATCTTAATTTCATGCCTCCCAATTCCATTGCTATTTCTACTACCGTTCAGCCATCCTTCCCAGCTAACTTGCGATCTTAGTGGAGCGGAGGCCCAGATCTGCATATTTTTCCTGTTAGCCTTTGGTTTTCACACAGATATTGCTATGCCTTTTTCATGCTATTGCTATTCTTACTTCAGGAGCGGAGACTGTTTGGTGTTGTTTTCTTGCCTATTTGTTGAATTTGGTCATTGGCCGGTTCGTCTGGATAAACAACTACCCCAGAAGACGTCCCCAAGATATCGTAACTGATACACTCAGAAAGAGTGGTTACGGTCGTACAAAAAACTGCCCCTGTAAATAGATTTTTTTATTGTCCCCACAGACCGGCGATTACTTCTGCCGAGTGTGTGGTATGGGTAACAACGAGGCGTTCTTGTTGATCTGCTCCACCTCGTCATGTCAGGCTTGCTACCACACCTATTGCCTCACGCCACCACTAGCAGGGGTGCCGCACTACCAGTGGAAGTGTCCTGAGTGTGTCCACACAATCTGCTCCCGTCCAATGGATTCCTTCGGCTTTCCTCAGTCGTCTAAGTCCTACACTCTCCACGAATTCGGTATCCGTGCTGACGCTTTCAAGGCCAAGTACTTCAGAAGGGAGCCCAGTGTATGTTCTCAATCTACATTGGATGCGTCTGTACCCCTAGAATCTCCTTCCAACGTTTAACTATTTATTGAGTCTGACTAGTTTTCTGTAGTCTTTTAACCTAATCTGGAAGGATATCATGATTATCAATCTAGGCTTAAAGGTGGCCAAGCTCCTTGTTGGTTCGTGAAATTGATAGTAGCTATAGTCCCATCCTTTATATCTACCTTCACTGAAGCTACTTGGTTGCTAAAATTTGAAGCGCTTTTCGGCGTAGCTTGGTGCAGTGACTTGTAAAATATGGTTGTTTGCACACACGATGAAACACGGATGTGTCACTCTGTCGTGGTCTCTACCCTTTTCCAGTTACTTGAAGGTCCTTACTAAGCAAGCTCAACTCAGTTGTAAAGTTGTAGAAATACTTTGTAGAACTGGTTTAATAGGACGTGAAGGGAGTGGGTTAGCAGGGCGTACTGGTTAAAAATTTGGCCTCGGTAGGAGCTACCAAATGATTAAATGCAATGTTGGGTGCGATTCGCTATCTTTAATGGATCGCAGTGTTGACAATTTCAATGAGCGGACTGTTGACGCAAGCTTAGGAAATATTTCTGCTCTCTACCTTGTTGCATTTGATCGGATAAATGTCACATTAATCTCTTAAACTGCTGTTATTTTACTTGGGAGGCGAAATGTACACTGGCACTTCCAATGATCTTTCCAAAGTGAAAAGCTTGTGAAATACATTCCGTAGCAAGCACGTGTAATGGTCGTGGCATCTGTTCGTTTCGTTTGAAATGCTGACCGATACGTTCTGAACTTGGAGTTAAACGATATTTTTATATCTGCCATCAACTGGGTACTATCTGTGTGCATAGTTCATTCTCTGTCGCTCCTTTTCAGTCCTGATCGTAATTTATGTCTGCACCCTTAGTTTGAAGGCCAGTACGTTGCTTCTCACCTTATTTTGCCTATCCGTCCACGTAGTTTGTTATCCTATTTGAAATGGTACGGAGTTTTGGGCGCAATTCATCAACTGTTAATTTCGTACTTAATTGCCCTTTTCTATGCCTAAAAGCATGAATTTCAATCAAGTTTTCCTTGAAGTCACTTGGATGCTCCGCAAACATTAAGCTGTAATGGAATCCACCCGCTTTCTACATAAAATCCTTACATGAGACCGAGTTATACATGGCAGTACTCATGTTGAATGGTCAGACGCACACACTTGTGATGCCGTCAGCATAAGTTTAGCAGTATCATTTTGACGCACCTAATTGTGCTAGCGGCCTTGTGCTCGAGTAAAGAGGTACCCTCTTGCACCAAGACCTAAAGCATCACTGTCTTGTGAAGCATTAGCGCATTTCAAATGTCTTACTGGGTTTGGAACATTCTGTCCGACTTCCGCACTTATTTTTACAAGAAATCTCCTTCATGATTGGGCATTGTTCCATGTCCCCACAAAGCGTATTATCAAAATGGGCAGTGTCGGAATTGCACTGGTCCAAGCGTGGCATACATGCCTGGTGGTAATGGAATACACTACCGTGTATGTATCGTCACGGTCAGTGCGAAAACTAACGTCCCGGCTTGACTTGAACAACACTGTGTACAGGTAATGTTTAGGTGAACTAGGAACTAATTGGAACGATTTATTAGTGTTTTTTTTGTATGGTTATGCATTGCTTTGACAGTCCGTGCCATGTGCAGAGGTGGAGCAGGAGTTCTGGCGCATCCTACAGGAATATACTGAGGATGTGGTAGTGGAGTACGGTGCCGATGTCCACGCCAGTGACCAGGGCTCCGGATTCCCCACTGAGCTCCAACTATCCCGCGCACCGCACCTTTTCGCCTCT
>MIEF01004480.1:0-10127 GCA_001870725.1 Taenia solium | reverse complement strand
ACACTTTATAAATGTGCGGACTTCAATGCTAAATTGCAAAACCTAGTTGCTGCAGTTAACACAAGTTGCACCTTAGGCACTGCGAATATGCTACTACTTTCGAATCTTTAACATTTCAATTAAAATGATATTTATGGCCAAAGTTCAAAGCATGCAAAAACTAGATTATGCGGCCAGTTCCGCAGAGATTTGTTAAATTCCACACTGTTCGTCAGTAGGTTCCAAATAAAAGTGCTAATACTTTTAGCTACTGTTCGCATTGAACAAGTTGGAATTTGAAGCATAGGATAGGATGGTGTGGACTTTTGAAGGGGTGACTTGAATTCGGGAAACAGATGCACATCACAATGCACATTACACAGATGAAATTATTTGGCAACCTTTTTTAAACATTGAAAGTAGTTGGTTGAGGAGGTAATTACAGTCTGCGTGTGGAGGGATGCTGCTCATGCCATAGCCACTTCAAATCAGCCATTAATCCGAGGGGAGAAAACGAGATCAGAAAGTTTTGTCAAGATTTTAGAGATAGCATTCCATTTAACCAAGTGGACGCGTCAAACATAGGTACGAAATTAGGTGCCATCAGTGTGGCTAATATTTTTCCATATGCAATTCCGTCACATTTGCTTGTTCAAACGTAGGACAGAATGACTTGAATTCAGATTGACACTTATTGGCAGCTTCTACTCTGCCATTAAGTAGACAGGGCACTCAAGTTTCATCGTAGCTTTGCCTTCATTGGTTCAATAAGACTTTCCTCAATGCATCCTAGTAAGCGTTATTTGCCAGACGCATCAAAAGTACCGATAGATGGTGGTTGCTCAAATCGTTTGCGATTTTCCCTGGATCTACCTTATCTTCACTAGATTGGTTGGCACCAACTCACAGTGATTGTGCCTCCCTATTAGGACTCCTTAATGGATCACAATGAAGGGTAGCACTATGCACTTATAACGTGAGACTCTTTCACGACATTTGTCGAGGAGAAATTATTGAATCGCCAGGACGGTAATGCAAACTTCTAGACGATTACTGATTGTAGATGGGTGATTTTGTATAAAGGAGACGCATGAAAATGAACTTCGTTCTCCACCTGGGTTGTCTTTAAATGGAAATGTGGGAGATTTGAATAATAGCCTCTCCTCTATTTACGTTCACAACTTCCCAAGTCACAAACTATTTTAGCTATCGCAGATGGGCCGCAACCATTAACAGCACCACGATTCTGAGTCACATTCTTCAGTTATGTGTAAACGCGATTAATGGCAACATTCATTACCTGAAGTTCCAATACTAGTGCATATGAGAACGAGAAGTTTTAGAGTCAGCGCGGATGTATGACCTCTATACGTCGATCCCACATTTTTCAGGGCCACCTTTGTTAAAGCTATCGATTTGGCACTACCAAACACCGCCTTATTGATTAGCTCTCTCTCCTACCTTGTCCTTTGTACCGCCACAGTTCCTGGGCACCTATTAAACCGACGCTAAAACGACCGTCGCTGTGGGTGAAGACATTAAATTTGGATATCCCATTCTACGCCACTGCCAATTATTGCCTGCAAACTATTTAACTTCACAATCAAATTTGGCGTTAATTTCTGTTGACAAAGCCCAAGGTATAGGAGTGAAAATAAGACTGCCTATGATTAACTTTGCCTTCTCTACGCTTACGATGCAGGTGGTTCCACACCTACTGGGTAAAACCGATAGGGTCTTTCATATTAACTACCCTGTCACTCATGCTGAAACGCACGTCAAGATGGTTCACGCTTTACCAGCTTAAGTTGTTGTTGCATTTTGGCCTAATTTAATGGATTTCAAAGACCTGCTTAGAAATATAATCTCGCAATTCAGAATGCCTGCAGCTTAATTTACGAGGCTTCTCTCCTCATTCCCCAAAAGTCCAGTCTTTCCTTTGCCATCTCACTTAATGGCTTCAGGTTTGATTTGGTGGCCACATTCCATGATTAAATGCCTCTTTTCATGGGTTATTCCTGGATGTTTTACACGATGATAGGGAAGGGGCACATTTACGACGAAGCCATTTTTTAAGCGCTTTGCAAAGTATTAAATTGAGAGTAGTTAACTTGAATGTACTGGGCCGCGACTAATTTATTTGTGCTCTAAATAGCGGGCCTGCTCCAGATTATCCATTCTACCTTCTCTCATGCACCTCTCCATTTCCACGTTTTTTTGGTAGGTTCCTTGAAGTTATTGATTTTTCTTAAATGTTTAATAAAAACTATTTTGTTTTCTGGAGCCCACTGTTACCTATCCCACTCTCTCCTGTCTCTGCGCTGCCGTCTGTTTCTAGACAGTGTATAAGCTTTGAAGTAGGGAGAATGTTTGCCATGTTGGATGCATTCCATTTCTTCACACCGACTCACCAAAACTTGCAAATCATTTGTATACTCTTAAGAGTAATGAGGGTGATTTTCACCTTCGCCCTTTCCTTCCACTCTAAAAGAAACTTGTTTTAGTTGGAGCTTCTTGCATTTCAGCTATCTTTCTTCCCACACCGCTTTACCTTGTCATCTCTCGGCTGATAATAAATGCAGTATCCCACAAACGAAATGATTCCGATGCTAAATTTTCCTAAAAAGCTCCAATTAACGCAAAATCGACTAGCTCCTTTTCCTTTTTATACGCTAGGTATTTGCGTGGACGCTGATCGCCTTATAGCGGGCTTTGACCTCATACTTTGGTTCCTGATGTGGATCGTGGGTGAGAGCTTCAATCAGCATTATCTTTTGCAATCCAGAAGTCATAGACTAAGTGGATTGCGTATACTTACCAGCCAATTTACACCTACCATGTACCTTCCAGTAGTAGCGGATAGTTTTGGTGAGAAGCACCTCTACTGCACTAGTGAAATAAACTCCGCGGCTGATATAGATGCCCCTATCTTACCTGGTGATTCACCTATTGGGCTTCACCAGGTCGTATTACAGCTTCTACCGCCTTCCCCTTCTGGCAATCAGAGTTTCCATAGAAATCACAAAAGGCTCCAAAGTGGTTGATGCATAATCTGACCTAATTAAGGCGGCTAAAGTTGTCATTGTTTTGCTGTTCCTTTTCGAGTCACATACCTGTGACTTAAGAACGCTGGTGAGGAAATCCACTCGTCACGTTCATGTGACGCTGGAGGTTTAATCGTTATCACGGTAAAGTCAATGTGCTACTCCGATTTGTTCCTAAATCTATACTTCACGCACATTTAGCTGCACAAGGTAGAAGTCTTGTCACATCGAAACGTGATGAGCCATGTTCTTCAAAGACCCTGGTTGTGGTCATCGTTGCCATTTGCCAAAACGCTGTTCAGCCGTTCATATTTACCCTTCAGCAGACTTCTACTCCTTCATGGCAGCTAAAGTCATACTTAGATTCCAGTAGGCTATTGAAATTAGCTCCAGCTGGCACACTGGCTGGACGACCACAAACTTACAGGGATAATTTCGCCGTTCTGGGCGTCTGCTCCACAGTAGAGTTAAATGTACCATTTCACTCACATTTTAAGGTCGTGCGTCCTGCCGACTAACAACGATAACAGTGTAGCTCACTTAAATCATGTTAGCAGTCAGTTTCACACCTCAAGGCCACGAAATCTCTTCATTCCAGATGTTCCACGCTGGCCAGTTAAGCGACGGTGCTTCCGACCTCTGAAATAAGCCAGTGGACATTAACGGGCCTCCATTAAGTCAGCCTTGATTTAAGCTGGTAGCTAAGTCGGCTCAAAAAAGTAGGTGAGCAAGCAAAGCTCCTGCTCAAACTCGCCTACATTCAAAATTTAATTAATTCAAGGCGTCACAGATTCAATGAAAAGCCACTGGGATAGATAATTGTGTTTGTGCTTGATAAGTAAGAAAACTGAATGGGTACACCTGTCGTTAACAAAGGAGAGTAAGTTTGATTGGAATGGAGGGGTCGAATTAAACATCGTAGTCGGAATTCAGAAATACTGGCAGCAGTAGTAGTGATGAATACGGGATCTACAATAACAATGCCATAGTCGATTCTTCCAGGTTGTGCGTTCGATGGTGAGGGCGAAGAAATTAAGCGTCATGTATATCGTAGTTTCTCACCTTCCACTAACTAAAACAGCACTAACTATGAAGACGCAACTTAAAGACAACATTGTAACGATCGCAGCATGAAGTCACTTCAGGTGTGATTGCCTCATGCTTTTATTTTTATTGCCACTCTTGCGTTTTAGTTCTTATTATGTTTCAGCACAGGCACATTATATAAATTTCTACCCGAAGACCTAGATCTAACTACTTCTTGTTCATGCAGCATAGTAACTGCTAACCGGACCCAAATTCGCCAAGTTGCGAAAGCATATAAATCAGTTCATTTATCTTAACATAAGTGCTCCTGGTTTTTTCCTTTAGCAGACTATTCTCCGCACTGCTTGCTATTCTTTCACATACCTCCTCTCAAGTTACAATGAGAGATTGGTACTTGGTTAACAGAAAGCTGCAGGGACAGCCAATATCACGGTCGTCATGATTTGATGCATGATACGCTCAGATGCAAAGTAAAGCTAACCAATTTGTAATTGTCGTTTACAGAAGAATCCACACAGTCACGCATATAACACAAGTAAAGATGCTAAACTCTAATCTCCTTTTGTCCCAGCAGTTTTAACTTCTTGTGCAGTCCATTTAGGTGAGACATGATTCACAACAGTACGATTGCATCAAAGGAGAGCTTAAGTTAGACAGACCGAGAGGAGTGCCAAGGCGTTTCTTCAGGACGGGCACATTTGTTGCCATTAATGTTGCTTTGTCCTAATTTGTGGGCCTGGACTGCCAATTCACGTATCTAAATTAAGGGTAATGTGTGCCTACGAAACTAAGTTTCCGCGTGGCTAAGAGGTCAGCTCACGCCAAGCGTGTGACTGCGCGAGTGGCACCAGCCTGTTCACCACAATTCTCAGGTAAAAGACATCTTTCCTTTTCCAGTCTCCCCATTTGAGATGTGGACAAGAAAATTGTGGAACAATTTACACATAGCATAAACGTTATCATAATGAGACGTCTTCTTATTCAACTATCTCATCGCTTCTCGATATGCTATTCTTCATTGAATTCCCCACACTGTAAAGAGGGTGCTCCCATATCTTCTTGCAAGGGTGGGCAAATTAAACACACCGAAAGGCCTCAGAGCTCACAGGCTTGAAAGACTTGTTTGCTCTCAGTGGCGACTTACCCCAACTAGACCACAATTCATGACTTAATATCTGTGTTTACCCGGGATAAACGTAAATGCGATACAATATAACGAGGCGGATGAATGGTATTCACTGTAAGACACGCAACGTTTTGGTAGTGCGCCAGTGCTACAACAAAATTAAATTTAAACGCCTTACTACATCCCATTTCCGTCATGCAACCTGCCCCACCCTGCTCTCACCTACACCTAGATAGACGTGAGCACTGCCAACACCAACACCAACGCTAGCACCTCCAGAGCAACACAACAATGGAGACGAGATAGGATAGGAAAAGTGGTAGTACAAGCGTATAACGCCAAGAATGAGTGTGGCGATAGTAGTAGCGTCCATCAACAGGGCCGTGCAATGCGTTCACTCACTCACTGCACGCACACACACACACACACATCTCATCATCTACCTGGAGCCGGTGTACATAGTCACAGCCTTAGTGCCCTCCGATACCGCGCGCTTCGCCAGCTCACCCGGCAGCAGCAGATGCACAGCAGTCTGAATCTCTCTGCTCGTGATTGTCCACTTCTTGTTGTAATGCGCCAGTCGACTCGACTCGGCGGCAATCCGCTCGAAGGTGTCGTTCACGAAGAAGTTCATCATCGACATCGCCTTCGACGAGATGCCTGTGTCGGATGCACTTGACGCAACACCTTGTAGATGTAGGTAGCGTAGCTCTCCTTCCTCCTCCTCTTCTTTGCCCTGTCCGTCTTCGGCACCTTCACCTTCGACGCCTTCTTCACGGCCTTGCCTGACCCTACCTTGGGGGCCATGATAGCCGCCACCCCCTCGTCAGTGAAACGCGGAACCAAGCAATCCAACACCGCCTCCCCCACACCTACTTAGGCACTTTCCATCCCTCATCATCTCTGACAAAGTTCACCGCACACGCGTTAACGCACACGTCAGCCAATCACAACGCGAACAAGTGCATCAGGCGTCTTCTGATTGGTCCCCGAATGGACAGACAGAGGGGGAGGATGATGTGGAGACAGCCATCCGTGCGTCTGCGCTGC
Source organism: Taenia solium (assembly GCA_001870725.1). Taxonomy (NCBI): domain Eukaryota; kingdom Metazoa; phylum Platyhelminthes; class Cestoda; order Cyclophyllidea; family Taeniidae; genus Taenia; species Taenia solium. The sequence goes on along the minus strand of MIEF01004480.1, from coordinate 3,881 downwards.
CATTGTACTAGCTGGCCAACACTTCGCCTTCGCCCACTCAAACACTGTAACATTCCTCCCGTTTCTATCCATTCTAAGCGCACCATCAGCACTTTGCTTGCAAAAATGTAAGTTTTAATAGATGTAAGAGAGAAACGTGTATAATGCAAATACCCACAACTGCACATCACGGTAAATATGTAAATGCTAACATTAGTGAGTAAATAGGCGGTCATTAATGATTCAGAGTGGCAAAACAGCATAATACCAAATAACTACTTCAAACGCTCCACCACCCTCCCATTGACATCCAGTAGAGGGATATTAGCAGAAGGCGAAGATGGGCACAGTAGTGGTGTCCTTTTCTACGCTTGTTAGTAGATTACGTTCCCCTCTTTCCATTTCCGATGAGAATAAAATCCCCATTCCTTGGTCAACCAAAATCAACGCAGAACCAATTTTTATGCGGGCAATTTTGTTCTGAGATAGATGGGGATCACTCAATAAACCTGATGCAAAATATATGGGCTTGGCATTGGAAAATAACTCGAACTGTTCTGTAAACCTTGGCACTTTCCTGAATGTATGGAAGCATCCGTAGTGCATTATCTGTTCAGACTGCCGGTTTCGGTCGCTTGGGTGGGCATTTTGTACTAGCCCGGCTGGCTGGCTGGCCTCCTGGCTATGGCTAGCAGCCCCAAACCCTCTGTTTCCAGAATATATGCATTCTGCCCTAGTATTATGCCTTGTTTTGCCTTCGAGGAAGTATCGGAGCGCTACGGCATCATTAAATCTAAAGCATCTGTAGCGGCCCGAGATTTCCTATAAGGTAAAGGAAGACACGGTACTAGGACAGAATGCACATATTTTGGAAACAGAGGGATTGGGGGGTGTTGGCACAGCCCGGATGCCACCTAACCGGCTGGTACAATATGGTTAGTCAAGTGACCAAAACCAGCAGTTCAAACAAACAAAGTATCAAACAGCTCCTCTCTTCTTTCGAGCGTCGTCCCCGACGCTCCCCTTGGTCAGCCTCCCGTGTTGGCCATCACAACGTAATCAGTGCTGGAAGAAGCATTCACAAGCTAACCGTTTTAATCGTCGAGATCTGAGAGCATGCGTTAATGTAGAGCTATCAATTCCACGTAGCACTCGGTTCAGCAAATGCGTATTTCTTAGTCCCCTCTCTCACGATAATGTATTCCTTTGAAAGATGGGGGTCTGATACAAAGTCTTCAAATTGGTCGAGATACATGCAACACAGATTTTGATTCTAGGCTTTTTGATGCCGTGGATAAACCCGAGGGTGGCGTAGAATCCTGAGCAGATGGGGCAAATGGGCGCCGTAGGAACAGGGTTCACGCGATGCAAGTGTGCAAAGCATAAGACGATGCCATCGAATGGCATCCTGCACATTCTACACCTGTAGATACACATTTCGGCGAATAGAGGCGAGTTACCCGACAACCTAAGACAGAGCTTACGGAGGATGCTTGACCACAACGCTGCTGGTCCCCCTCGGCAGTTGCACTGGACTTGGAGTTCACGGCTAGTGTCAACTTAGTTGTTAATACCTTCCTTACAGAACACGAGAGCGCGGAAAATGCCAAAGATGGACGTCGATCTCAGCCCTTCTGTTATGGAATGTCAGAGTACCTCCCATCCGTACCAAATGCACTTCTTTCACACCTCTCAGGTTTGCCACAAGCGGTATAGACCAGGATAGAGATCCACCAAAGTCGGATTTGCTTTCCGCTGCCACCAATGTAGCGCCGAGAGATCTCCTTTAAGGCAAAAGAAGGCATAGTAACTGGACAGAATATATGCTCTGGAAACAGAGGGAATGGGGGTAGTTGGCACGGCCTGGAGGCCGGCCAATCGGCTAGTACGATATGGCCACTTGAGTGACCGAAACCAGCAGTCCAAACAAAATATTACAACCCTCGTCTTACAGAAGCAATTTTCTCGAAAATTTGCTGAATTAATTTACCTTTTAAATACATGCTCCTATGAATAAGCATTGTTAACTTCTGCCAATAAGGTAAATATTTGTGTATTTATTTGCTATATTTACATTTTTTGAAAATGTGGTTGTTTTGTTAAATACTAAATACAAGTCAACTAGCCTGAACAGTTTATTAGTAGTTTACAAAGACCAAAGCTAGTCGCGGTTAGCTTGGATTTCGGTTTGATAGTCTTGGGTACTTTTTGACGGGGTTGGATACTAGCTTGAGGCCTTGTTTCCATCAGGTTTGAGTAATCATAGTGTGCGCTTTGCTGCGATTGGTATGAACAATGTTTTAAATCTTGCTTTTAAACAAATGCATGTTTCTAGTGGAGTGTCTTATGCTAAGAAGGGAGGGATCACCTAGCAGCATTGGATGTGTATCTAGTCCTGTATATTGCTTTACGAGTTTTGCAGGTTAGAATGGGTTGTAGCTTGTCGACTTTTGTCACATTTTTGTTAGCTGTTGGCAGGTCCTTTCATACATAATACTTGGTGGAATGTCGGTTATTTTCATTATTGCGATTTTCATGTTGCTAGAATAGCTATCAGGGCATGGAGCACCTTGCAATTTAATTACATTTTAACTTTGTGACCTTGGTTTCATGGTGATAGTATCTTTGCGAAACATGTTATGTGGGGCCCAAATAGTTATTGTGTCGTGGGTTAAGCTTTGATATGAGTTGGTGTTTGAGGCAGATCCAGTAGCAAAGGAATGGTTACATGGAGACCTGCAACTATTTGTTTGGAAATGTCTGCCTCAATACGCAGGTCCCATCTTGTAAACGTGTTGAATCTTTGCTTTTTGAGGTATTTTTTGTCACTTGCACTTAAGTTTTTAGCTTTGTATTGCGTTCAAATTCACTTCCCGACCTCTCTTTCTCCACTTTTAAGTATCACGAATTCACAATGATGGTGGACCAGCATTTGAAGATCTTGTGGAATGGTTGACAGTGCGAGATTCTCGAGTCGCCTGGGTAGGCGTCTCCCTGGTTCTGCGATATGGATCATGTCGTGGACGAAGCCGGTGTGTTTAATGGCATTGCGGTAGGTTTCACCTCGTTTGGCACAAGCATTGGATAATTACGTGGATGCAAGCTAGAGTGATGAGACGAGCGCGAGATCAGGGTTGGCATGGCAGGAAAGCTTGCAGTCCAGTTTGGGAAGGGTGGTGGGTTGCGACAGTGATTGTCAGTGCTAAAATAGAGAAATTAAGGAGACTTAATACAATTAATTGTTTAACGCTGTCCAGTTTCTTTCGCTGAAATGATGCTTGCCTACCTTCGCGACTCAAGGTGTGTGTTCTTCATTGCAATATCTGTTTGTTTTTCAATGTCTGCATGGGTGCATTTTTAGGGTATACTGCAGGTAATCAATATCTAATGCATGAAATGTCCAAATTGGTAGTCATTGGCTTGTATACACTTGTTTCGATGTGTACCTCTATGTGTGTAAATTTTTTTAAATGTGATCCACTAAGGAAAGCTGGATACGCTTCCGTTGTCTACAGATGACACTCACGTTTGTTCGTCATGCTGAGCATTTGTGAAGGGATTGAAGGAGGGTTTCATGGCGAATGGGACCTCATTTGTTCTTAGAATGTGGGAAACCTGTCAAGCATGTAGTCATTAGTGAACAGCACTAGGTGTCAATTTCTCCTCTGAAATTCGTACATTGCACGTGGAACTTGCTAGCAGAGTATTTCTATGTTGATTTTGTCAGCCTCTCAGGAGTGGTGTGTGTTGGTGGTGAGCAGTACTACTGACTGATACTCGCTTCCCCGCCGCCACTGCCTTTAATGCTGTCTATGGAATGCATTTCAACAGCATCCCAAGCTCATCAGACCACCAGCAGCGTCTATCGTCGTCGACGGTGGCAATGGCAAGGGGAATGTGGG
>MIEF01004468.1:0-60080 GCA_001870725.1 Taenia solium | reverse complement strand
TGAGGGATTCTCCCATCCATAGCACATGTACTTCCTTCACACCGCCAAAGTTTGCCAGAAGCGGCATGGAGCAGGATGAAATCCATCAAAGTCGGGTCCGCTTTCCGCTGCCACCAATGTAGCGTCCCGAAGCTCCCTTTAAGGAAAAAGAAGGCAGAGTACTGGGGCAGAATATATATTCTGGAAACAGAGGGCCTGGGGGCTATTGGCACGGCCCGGAGGCCGGCCAACCGGCTAGTACAATATGGCCACCCAAGTGAACGCAACCGGCAGTTCGATCAGACATAGTCTTATACAGCCCCTCTCTTCTTTCGAACGTCTTCCCCGACGCTCTCCTCAGCCAGCCTTACGTGTCAGCCATCACAACGTAATCAGTGCTGTGAGAAGCACCCACGAGCTAACCGCCCCAGTCATCGGGATTCGAGTGCATGCGCCCTTGTAGTGCCATGAAATCCGCGTAGCACTCGGTGCAGCAAATGCGTATTTTCGAGTCCCCCTCTCTCAATATAATGTGTCCCATCAAATGATGGTGGTACGAATCCAAGTTTTCGAATGGGTCGAGACACACACAAAACATATTGTGATTGCAGGCTTTTTCGATGACGTGGGAGAAACGCGAAGGTATTGTATAACCCTGAGCAAATGGGAGGTGCCGAAGATGGACGTCGATCTCATCCCTTCTGTTATGGGATGTGAGGAGTTCTCCCACCTGTAGCACATGCACAAGCGGTATGGAGCAGAACAGAAATCCTTCAAAGTCGGGTCCGCTTTCGGCTGCCACCAGTGCAGCATCATGAGACTCCCTTTAAGGTAAATGAAGGCACAGTACTGGGAGAGAACATACATTCTGGAACCAGAGGACTTAGGGGCTGCTGGCACGGCCCGGAGGCCAGTCAGTTGGCTAGTACATTATGGCCACCCAAGTGACCGAAACCGGCAGCTAGGACAAGTAAAGTATTACAACTGTGTCACTCAAGTTGTAATTAGAACGCATGAATGGTAAAAGCCGGTAAATTTGAATGCAAGATTAAAACGGCTTTATTCTTTTACATACCCAGCGCCTTTTTAAATTTTGTCACTTCTGATTTTTTTCAATCTTCTTCACTATATTACAACTTAGCCAGTACCTTGAAATCCACCTACGGATCCCATCATTATTGACACACCTAGTCAATTCCGCTGGATTTAGACTTATGTCCACTTGCGAACTGGATGACATGGCCTTACTGGCTGTGTACAGCAAGCACATCTCTCATTCAAGCCACCATTTTGTAAAAGCAGTGGCATGGACGTAAAGCTGATTAATAAAGTGAAATTTATGGTTGGTTGAAATAGGATATTTCAAAATCAGGCAGGTCGGATCTAGATTTAGTTACTGATTAGCTTATTCTGGAGTACACGGTTGAAGTGGCTTTGGAAATTGGATGCGACTTCAACACTTCTTCCTCTACAAACTTTCGAACTGCATGGACTTGGCCTCCAGCACATAAAGCCAGCTCAACGAAATCAGGATTGTTTTTCGTCTGGACTGGGATAACTTTTCACGGCCAAATGTACTGCGTACGAGGCCATCCCGAAGCCGTTATTTTCTGTACGAGTAAAAAACTGAGTTACAAACGGCCTTCTGTCACTTACACAATCCAAACAATTGAATGTCTTCTTTTATTTCATCCTGAAAAGCAAATTATACTTCAGGGTTTGGGTATTAACGCAATATTTTCACATCATCCGAAATCTGTAGACAGCAAATGGAGCACTTCACTCGAAAGAAGGAAAAAGGTCTAGAAGCAGTGCTTAACCAGATTCATATGTTGAAAATCCACGTTTTGCATTTAGAATTTTTCTTACTCAAATAAAACAATTACTTTTAAGTAGGCCTTGAATGTTTGCATTAAACCAGTGACGTCTAGTCTGTAACTACTACTCACCATCACATATATGCTATTGCCCACGCAGTCTTTATTCATGAAGTGCTTAGGTGGCCAGCCTAATCAGAGCAAATGATTATTTACCATAAGGATAAACGTGGGTGGATACGGCCAACTCGTTGCCATTTTGGGAAAATCTCACGGAATCTCATGCCTCGGAGTTTGTATTCGTCACTTATACATGACAAATGGTCAAGAATGCATTTCTGAGAGGCCTAGAACTCTATCCGTAATCTGTGCTCTATTAAAGTGGAATCATCCAATTGTTTGCCAAATCCGGAGGCTTGATCCGCCTGAGAATTCCACAGTCCACTGCATGTACCCAGCACGACACTCTGGAAGCACGTGGAAGAGCATGAAATGTGGCATTTTTATGTTCTATGCACTAAAACTGTCAATTGTTGGATTTCGTGCAGAGCACACATCAAACCTTCTACGTCAAATGCCATGCCATTCAGTACTAATAAATTGCACGCAAAAGTCGTGGCAAAATTCTTCTTCCTCCTCCTCACAAACGTCTTCCCCGCTCACTAGACACCACATTTAGCCATTATCAAGTTCACTATATTTAAGGAAATTACTACCATAATGAGGTCATCATAACTGCAGCGGTCTGAATAGAAACATTCATGGTTTTCGATGTCTAGCTTTGTCAAGTCGAAAGTGAACCTGTTGAACAAAAGTATCTTTAAACTATTTAACCTGCGGTGACTCGATGCATCATAAATTATTCAAAGAGATTATCAGACCAACCCAACATCCAACAGTCAATCGCAAATCCAAATTTGACATATGTAAACGAGAACCACCAGTAGGGTGGGGAGAGGGTGTCCAATGTACTGACATTTCGATGTACTCACCAACTCTTGATATAATCATAAGGCATTCAAACCTGTTTGCAAACAGATTTTGCTTACACACATTTGATAATCCCTCACATCGCCCCAAAATCCTCCCCACTATGATTGAATGAATTGTCAATTCACCTCCAATTGCAGATTAATGTGGGAAGTTGAGCATTATAGGCTATGGGCTGTCTGGACTCACTAACTCTGATAAAAAGGCATTTCGATTACATAGAGAGTTAGTAGTACTTTTTAAATGACACAAACAGCAAGAGGCAATTGCGGTCCGGACACGTTGAGCCTCGACATGAATGACCAGATGTGTGGTGATTTCGTGCACATGCACACACACGCACGAACACATTGTGCAGTGGTTCGTCAACACTTCACTCTGATTGGCTGGTGTGCGTGCGGGGGCGTATTCCACATACTTAAGGGTGACCTCGCCATCGGTATGCATTCTCATACATGCGTTGATCCATTAGCCTACTCCACCATGCCAGTGACTGCTCAACCAGGTGACTTTATTCCTACTGAGTCCCGAAAAAATGTGTGTTGCTGCAGCTGGATATATTGTTGCCGAAGTTTTCCAATCAAGGAAGATCTGCCACCCACGCATGAAGACGATGTGTCGAAAGTTGTACCGAGACACGTAGAGGCAGTTCAGTCCGCTTTCCCCGCAATCCTCTCAGACGACCAGGAGGAGGATTGCGACGATGGAGATAGTGATATGACAGACGACACTGAGATCTCAGACTTCATCCGAGGCTATCCATCGAGTTACAAAGAGGAGAAGCAATGAGGAACTGTGGAAATCCCCTGTATTTTTTACTTCAGAAGACTTTTTATTTTTTGATTCCATGTATCGACAATCATTGTTTTGAAAATGAACTGTTTATTGCTTAGCTTTGTGTCCCTTGGTGAATTTGAAGCATGCCGTACGCTTATGCATAACTCCTTAATATTGTAATAACCAGTGAGTAGTGGTTACTAACTCAAAAGACTTTGGATGAGGATTTGACTCACTCAGCATTCAGAAAGTGGGAGTGTGACTCGTAAGGGGATAAGAAGAGAGGAATCGGCAAAGACTGCTGGCGCACCACACCACCGTGCAAATCTTTTCAATCAGCACCTTTTACGAATATTACGTAACATTCAAATTCAGACTAGACTCTGCCTGACTGAATACCGTGCTATCCACGTGACTTGAGGCTGTTCTTTGGTGAGTGTGTGAGAGTGGAAAGGCCTGCATTAGTGATCGCAACGACTATTTTGCTTTTCACTCCTCCGCCACTATTCCCACTTCTCGCAATCCAAGTTAATGACCTACTTGGTTGACAAATGCATTTTTATTAAGGTAATGAGCACTACTGCTTTGCATAAGATTCTAATGAAAATGGACGATCCAATTTGCTTTAATTTTTGAGACATAGTTCTAAGTGCCGTTTGCCAACATCAGGAGCAGCTAACTACGATGCCTCAATTTCAGCAACCGCAAAAATTTTCTGTAGCATGGGCCAAAGTTTGCTTGTTCCCAAGGTATTTGTAATGCGGAAAGACTGGAAAGTACTGTTATTTAATGTCATTTGTCGAGTCATGTTGAATCATATATATTAGGCGAAAATAGCTACTACTTATCCTTTGCATCTGCTATTAGTGTAGTGTAATCTCTGAGTCAAGCCCTTGGTGTGCCATTGGTTGACAGTTTGTTTTCACCTCACTTAAGAACTTACCATGCTCCATGGGCCTGTGAGTGATCACTTTTACACCAGAATTTTATTTTAATAAATTGAGCAAAGTACTTGAACGCGTGCAGAATAATTAGGTAGTCACTTGAGGCAAATAGTCTGCTTACTTGCCATCTTGTAATTTCTTCGATATTGTACCACTTTACTGCCGCGCTCCCATTCACTTCTAGCCTTGAATTAGTTGGTGAGGAATGCAATGATCATTTGAAGAATTTCACACAATCAAGTACATGGAGACATTACAAGCTTAAGCTGCCGCTCTAGAGCCTGGATTTAGTATTTCTTGCTGTGGGCCTCATAGTTTATTGTGGAAGCCAGATAGGCAGGACTCAAGATTTGGCTTTTACTTCATCACCTTTGCATTTGGGCTAGTTCGAGGCTTACGATCTAAACTCTTAGCATGCAAGTCACATATGTGCATGGAAGGTTTGAAGGAATAAGTGAAGCCTTGGTAAAAAAATAACCTCACAAAACCGCCCCAAACCGAAGCAAAATCACATCACTGGATTGTTCAAAAGTCAATCTTGCTTTCTCCCATAAACCTAGAACCACTTGAAATGCAGAACTGTGCTAGCGAACTTTTGAACATGGGAATTGTTGCACTGAAGATGGCTAGTTTAAGTGGCAAGCAGGCAAGATAGCCCCGCATTCATTTTTCACCGATTGGTGCGATTTTACACTAGTGCCGATTTCGTGTGCGCATTCTTCTCCTTATTTGGTTCTATGATTAAATTGTTATGAAATTTTACTCCCATCAAAATCGAATAATTGAAATTTTGGAAAAGTGTTTAGTAGTGATACCTTTTAAAGCAAGACTGTTGAAATTGACAGAGGCAAGAAAAATATAAAGTGTAAGCAATGAATTGTATCGCTTGTCTCTGAAGGCATGCCATTACTAAAGGAGTGCTAAAAATCGTGTTAAGAATTTTGTCTACAAAATCGACTTAAGAATCATGCAATGGAAAGGTTGCATAAGCATTCCAAGCAATGTAATAATGACTTTTGTCATAAATCCGTGAACAAGATGTCGAAATATTGCTCTTGAGGGAAACTCACAGAGGGTACTGGCATGTTGACATTGAAATTCAGCCGCCGTTAGGGCAGTGCTTCCAGCACCTAAGATAAAATGAAACGGTTTCATACAAAAATGCCGCCCACGCAAACCTCTCCTACTTCACATATTTGTAAAGTGTCTGGTGAACCAGGCAGTCATAAAGAAGGTAAAGTATGACGTGCACAAAACGTGCGAACCATACCGGAACTGCTGACCTTATGGGCATAGGAAGTGAATGGTAAGTGGCTAATTGTGCGTGGGCCAGTGCAGTCACCACAAACCAAGATTGCAGGTAACGATGGTTGCGCATGCATAGAATAGCAATATAATGCAGTTTCTAGTAAACAAAGACTCAAAAGCTCCAGATGATTAAACACAAATTAGTAGTGGAATGCCAAGTCACAGTGATCGTGCGTCTGTTGATAAAGATTCTGGACGTCGTGGTCTCTGGTCACAGTAGAGCAACTATGGAGTAGTGCGTGGCCGCCTATCTTGTCCCGGAGGGTAGGCCACAGGCATTTGATTTCGGAGATGTCAGAATGCATGCGGCGTGTTGGCTGTTCACACCCTCGACACCCAAATGGAACGGTCGGGACTTGAGAATAAACTTGTGCTAATGTGCAATTAGGAACAGTAGCCAAGCAGGAGAGCACTTGAAAATTACCCAATGACCGAGACAGCTGGCCATATTTGGGCATGTTCATCCGATATTCCACAATTTCTGATCAAATCATTGGGTTCCCATCGTAGGAGTGCAATCATTTCCCTTCTTGGCTTCTCTCTGTCGGATTTCAGTGGTCGTTCAACAGTGGAGCAGCACTACAGAAGGGGTTAGTGTACGCTGGGTATAAGACAGCTTTCCACTCTGATCACCACAAAATATTTGAATACCACATTGGGTAGGGGAAAATTGTTACAAGGAAGGTCGAGATCCACTGGACAGGTACACAACATGACATTGTTGAATAGGAGTTAAAGAATGATTGAGACAGTGGGTAAACGCAGATTCAAAGTAGGTTTAGCGATAAGGATGAAGGGGAGCTGAATAGCTAAAATTCTTTGATGCCAGAGCGTTCTGGACAGTAATTGGACGCTGGGATAAATGTGTGAGTGCACCAGGGAACTATTTAAAAATAATAATAAATTCAACCTTTAGTCCTTGGAATTTGGTCCTATTCATGATCACAAAAGCCTTAATCTAACTCAGGTGTCTTTTACACTTTTATCAGAAGAGAATGTGTGTTATGAGTAGGCGAATATCGTTTTAATAAGAAAAATTAAGATCTGAGATGTATTGTATGTGATTTGAAAAACTTGCCTAGATCCACATCTGAACCGAAAGTGACTTAATACGGCAATCCTTTCTTACTTCAGTTGACGTTCTGTGTCCAGTCTCGGCCGAGAAGATGGCCCATTTAATTGCTCATCCGCAGATTGAAGGGAGCACCAAAATTGTGTGATTAAACTCTTGCTAAAAAGTTAAATGAGTGAGATGATGGAAACAGAAAACCCGGAACGGACATACGAAATTGCGTTGCATTCTTACTGCCTGATCGTGGCTTAAACTTCTACGAGAACAAAGCAATATAATAAGTGAACCTTGCCACATTACGAATTCAGAGCGTTGATGTGATGAATGTAATCAGATGCAAGCACACAGGGACCATGGTAGCAACTCTCGGAAAACGGCTAGCGAAATGGGGCGTCACCATGCCATGCGTTTATGAGATATGAACTACTGTTTCGTGGAAGGATTAATTCCTTTTGTTTGGATGCCTGTTAACAAAAAGGACTGGTCCAAACTCAGATCTGGACTACCATGGATTAAACTGGGCTTGGGCAGATCACACACTGGGCTTGGGCAGATCACACCAAATCCGTCGCTATTACTTGGCAGGAGGGGGGTGACACCATCTCAAAAGGGTAAAGGGAATGTTATTTGATGCATTTTTTTAGAAGCACGACAATATAATGGGAAAAAAAGTTACTCCACATGATAGCACATAAAATGAAAAAGAAATACACATGTGAATCCGTTAGTGGCATGTGAAAGGGCACTCTGACGATAGCCGCATCGGTAGACTGTTTTTAATGCATGTTGATAGGGTAACTTGGAAATCGCCAGACATGACAGATCAAAATTAGTGCACCATTCTTCCTCAAAAGCCTCGATTTAAGCCTCAAATTAGCATAATTAAGAAGTCACACTAGAAAGTCAAACTCATATGACTTTCATTGTAATCTGAAATGGCACCAGAGACGGTCTTACTATGTTGAAGTTCGTCCCATTCCTCTGGCCTTGTGGGTACCCTTTTGAACACGCATGCATTTAGGAAGTGTAGGTTTACGCCATAGCACTGCATTTTGGATTTTTTAAGCATGGCTTATGAATTACACCTAATTACTGTATTCATTTGATTATGGGAGAAATGTTATTTGCCAATCGAAGTGGAATGCTGTGAGGAGATGTGCCCTTTGCATTTGTCTGAAGGTTCCATGTGAACGACTGGCAATCGATTTGCCCCTAAGGCGCGATGCTCACACCTTCTAATAGACGCCAGCAGAATTCAGGGAAATGCTGCCACTATTCCTGCCGGTGCGTAAATAATTCACCGGTCGCTAATTAAGCTCTGCAACGGTACAGAGGTGGTTTCGTTGTGATGGTGCATTTGCTTGTTTACTCCAAGTATAGCTGACCTCTATTATTAATACTTTTTTTACATTTCATGTCCTAATGGCGTTTTTCAGGCAAACTATCATTTAAATGATGCTTTTTGTATCATATCGTGACCGATATCAAGGCCATAAGGTAATAATAGGCCTCTATTCGGCACGCCTTAAATATAGTGCATCGCCTGAGGCAAGGGTGCTGAAAAGTGTAAGTCGGAAGTGGTGTACCCTTGGAGGGAAGCCTATCATGTTCCACAAAAACAACAAATTTGATCTATTTTACTAAGAACCTCCACGAGAGCTCACTAAGCATTTGAAATTCGGCCTGGTCCTAATATGGGCCTGTAGAAATGTCTAAAGGACTGCTCCCAAGCACCCAAATCACAAACTTCTCACCTATGCAATTCCCTGTTTGAACCACTGCACATTATCGAGTGTTACAAATACAAGGCAGGATGTAATACAAGAATGGTGAGTCGTAGGCATGGTCACCTACCATTTGTTCACGGTGTGAGCTACACTTTGCCCTAACTGGCTCTGTTGGGATAGGACATGACATCCATTTTAAGTAGCCTAAGTTCAGCACGATTTCTCTTGATGCAAAATCTTCCTGGAATTGAGCACTTATTTTGCCGAACTCTTAGCAAAGCATTTTCAGTCACATAATACATGGTTGATTCAAGGGGCCATGATACTTTCCAGTAATGTGGGCCCCGGAGTTTAAAAAATGGTTATCTAGGTAACTACTCTGCAAATAAACTTATTAATGGGGAGCACTCGCATCAAAGGGATGAATTTATGCAGTTGATGCACCGATTTGTTAAGAGCTCGGCGTAGTGATTGTAAAGAGTGAGTGTACAGCTGCATTAATGAGGCGAGTAGAACAAGACGCCACTGCTCAATCCTTCAGAGGGCGCTGGCATAGGCATTAAGTAAGGCTGTGCAAGCAAGTTTACTTTTGGCTTTTGCAGGCTGCAAACTTCACTCTGTGACTGTAATGCCCTTAGTTTGGATCGGATAATTTTCTCGCACCCTTAGCCTTTGGGAATGGGCTAAGGGAATTATCTTAACCGATCTCTTTTGTGCCTTTAAGCCTATTATTGCATCAAATGATGGAATTACAATACAAATGTCTGTGTGTGGGTGACAGATCGAGACTCGGTGGGTGGATAGGACCACCTCCGGAAGCTTCAATTTTTTGAAGGCAGTTTAATTTCAAAAGTTAAAGGAGCGCATATCATGTGCAAAAATAATTGCCATTTCTTGGTGGGTGCATGCTAGATGTGTCTACAAATTTTCTTACAGTGAAAACAATTTACTACAAAGAAACATTGCCACCAGCAATGTGAATCGTGTAAATTAATGCTAAAAAATCGTCAACTTAGAGCGTTAAAAAAGTGCTATTTATTTAATTCACATTATAAACACTGGTATCCAGTATGTTCATGAAGCTGAATCTACTACTAGTTCGTAGAAGACGAGAAGGGAGTATTTGGGTTGGGACACTTTATTCCTCCAATTGAAGTCACACATCTCGGTGGAACTCTTGCAGAAAGTTGGTAAAGTGGACTTACTCGTCGCTCAATCACAGCACAATATCCACATAGGTTGAATGCCACACATAACTTGGTAACGCTTAATTAATTGTACCTTATTGACTTAAGGTTACATACCGGAAAATTCAATTCGCCTGTTACCGGCCCATTTTGAACCGATAATGAAGTTGCTAACAACATTAAATCTTGTGGAAGTACTGTGCTTTTGCTTACTCTGAGGGGACGCTTGCAACACCAAAAATCGATCTATCATTCTTCCACAGCTTAAACTAGCTTATTATTTGGAACCCATAAAATATCACATTTACATATAAAAGCTCTTGGTAATGAAATCTTACTAAGTAAACGCACAATAAACATCTGCAAATACTAAGATTGAAAATTAACGAAGAACAGCCACTTTTAATATTCATTCAGCAACACACAATGGGGACTTTTCTAAAAAAGGTGTTTGGTGGTGTCTGTTAGATGGGCATGATGTAGGTTTAAATTACTCTACAGAAATGCATTTTTACAGCTTAGGGGCTAATCACAAGCAATGTTGGATATCGGCAACCAGGCAATTTAATGCCTTCAAGCGTTTTACTTATAAACACTAAGTAGATATGTAATTTCCACTCCTAAGCTAAACTAGCCATCGGCTGTGGGGCATGACTACGTGTGGTCTTGAATTGATGCCTTAAAGTGTTTATTTTGAGCAAACACTTTGATTTGCTATGCATCCTACTCAATTAAGAAATGCATCTGAGCCCAACATAAGAAAAAGAGTATAGCCGCCACTAGTGGCTGGGAAAAATGACACACCCAAATAAGTAAGGGTCGTTCGACCTTAATACACTTCTAGTACGCTTTCAGGGCAATTGATGCAGAAGTTGCCAAAAAAAGTAGCAATGTAATACTTCGCAGCCTCGAGTGAGTAAATGTACTTCAAGAAAGGCCAATATTTCCTCGCATTTAAAACTTTTCTAATTCAGTGGCGCGTCGCATCACATTGCCATGGTATTCGCAATGTTGCCCTTGCTGGGATGACTAGGCGGCAGCAACTGCTTGCTTGCCTCCCCTACACCCGTCGTGTCAGCATGAGGTTTTACAAGTCATGTTGAACCATCGTGTATATGAAGTTCTGTGGGGGCTTTTTACTCACATATCACAAAATAAAAGCATTGCAAGTAGGAATCGGTTTTAAATGAATTCGTACAGGATTTAATAGTCAAAATTGGACTGGAGGTTCGTCTTTTGAATGAACTGATGCAAGGTCTACTACGCGCTTTGAGCCCGTCATTACTCAGATGCTGGATTCAGTGAAGGGATACTTGGGCGAGCTGATTGTACTACTCCATAGGACAGTTGAACTTTAGGTGAATTGTATCAGTATTTTAATATTTTTTCATGTTTAACAGCATTGTAATTTCGTTATGCAGAGTGGAGCATTGACCACAGCAGAGTAGTGACTTGTCATGTTTTGTGTTTTTATCTGACTCAATGCCGTCCTGGGTTGGTGCTTTGATCAGTACAAAGTGGTTCACTGATACTTGAATTCCCTTTGATTGCACGTAAATTAAAACCAATGTGTCATTTAACTCCCTTTTCTTGTAGGTAAGATGCTTTAAATTTACTATTCAAGCTGTCAACAATGGCCTTGATTTCCTTTAATGTTCAGTACTCGGGGGTTAAATAAATGCGAAATTTAAGTGTTCCTGTGCGAACTTGAATGCGCAAAAATGTTTGCAGACCTCAGGCGAACAATGTGGGTAGGTGAATGAGTGGTAGTTCCAGTACGGGTGTGCAAGAGAGCACATAGTGCTATACATGTGAAATTTTGCTATATCTATAAAGCGAGAAGTTTTAGTTGGCCTACAGCTATAGCCATCAACATTATTAACGGCAACCCCAGACGATCACGCATGTATTTACTCGCACCACAATTGTCAGGATGACTCTCGCCCTATCGATGAGTTTCTGTCAGTTGTCGCGCTGGAACTCACCTCAGTTGCCCCGTCCCCTCGTTCCCCGAGCAGTCCTGCATACCCACTGTCACCAACAGACGTCGTCTCGCCTCCCGTACTCCTTGTCCCCGCGCCCACTCCCCTTGCACATGACTCCCACTCCACTTGCATGGGCATTTGCGCGTCGTGGCAGATGGAGCAGTGGGTGGGACATCAACAACCTTACCAACGTAAGTGGCAGCAGCATATGGTGGTCAATTGCGATGACTGTCTTCATCAGTGAATCAAATTGCGGCTTTTCGCGGATGCGTGTGTAGACGCCGGTCTCACGAATTGAGAACGAAAACCAGTCTATTCTGGTTGCAAGCTTATATTGGCTCAGTCACCGCTCATTTTACTCATTCCCATGAGCATTTTAATGAAGACAAAGTCAATAAGAGAAACCTCATTTAGCACTCACTGAATTGGAACATGTATTAGGCACTATTTCTACTATTCTGCAGTCACCACATGACGCCTTTCCATCCAATGCGTCCGAAGTGACGCCTTGCGTCAAACATTTGATGGACTGATTAGCGAGTTAAACTAGGTGATGTAGCTTACGGAAGCAAACACCGATACGGAAATCAAGAGGGCATTAACAAACCTGCAAAGAACGGCATTACATTCATTAATGCGCCTTGAATTGACTTAAATAGTTACTCTTGTAAGTAGTAACTCCTGTGCGACAAAGGTAAACACAACAGGTTAGTTTTGGGAATTTCGCTATGAAATGACCTAGCAAATAATGGGTAAGTTGGGAATAGTGGGCTTTAAACGTTATCGCTGTGACCTTACGCACCCTATCGGGGGTTAAACAAAGGATCATCCCTTTGAACGGCTGTGTTAGTATTTTAGGGACCATCGAAAAATGATCAGTGACACATAGGCTGGGGGAGCTATGGCGGTGGTTCGGTGTAGACAGTGGGCAAGGGCAATGACGACTTCGGCCATAAGGTGACGACAACTTGCACACTAAACGGTGTGTGGGTCAGCAGCTGTTCTGGTAAGTCAACACGCTCGCACAGACGTATAGTGGAGATTGGCTTCCAGTTCAATTAGCCCACACCAAGTAAAGGTTGCGCGTAGCTCTGTCCTGTACTGCCCTTCTCTCACACACTTGCTGAAGAGGTCATCAAGTGTTGACCACTAGGGGCTTAAAAAAACAGTTTGCTGCCGTCCACTTCTTTAGTTCAATTAACCCCATCAGCTGGTTCCATTTTGAGGAGAAATCTTGGTAACGATTGTGGAGAAAACAAAACGTCCACAATGGCAAACCGAAGAAAGGCTATGGCCAAGAATCAAAGCTTCATAACAGCAAGAACCAACGACCGGTTCCAAGTCCAAACCTGCAATCAAATAAATCACACGGACTAGGTAAATCCTCATCCCACAAAGAGAACGACGAACTTAAAAGGTGATAAGAATGAGAACTACTTGACTCCACGCGCACCTGAATGAATTCAGAGGCCGTTCAAGAGTACACATCAGTTGTTATGATAACTAAACATATTTTTCAACAAAGAAACTACCCTTTCTTAAACGTAAATAGCTAAAACTTTTTGAGGTGGAATTTAGGTTTAAGTAAATTGACCAATTTATGCCACAGTCCACTGCATATAAAACCACAGCTTTAAAGTGACAAAAGGCACGAGATCAAGTGTAAAAAAGGAAATGAATGAAAAAGCCATTGTCTTCAAGATCCAGATACAAAACAGTAGGAGAGAGGGATAAAATAAGTTGATGCAAGAAAAACGTTGACACCATGGGGTACTAGGCCTCCTCGGTGTTGGAGGGCGGAGTGGAGGTTTGAACCGCCGTGGGGGTGGCAGCGGGGATGGGTGTAATCATGGTGGAGGCCAATTGGGCGAGGGCACCTCGTGCCTTGGGCCGTTTGGGGTGTCGGGAACGGCTCTTGGTCTTGCACAGGGGACAAATGGGTGCGTTGCGGTGAATGAGCTGTTGGCATGCCTGGCAAGTCTTCATCGGCGGTTGCTGCTGCTGCGTTTGTGACGGTGGTGGAGGTGGTAGCGGCGGTGCGGGCGGGCCGGAGTAGGTGCTGGACTGGGGTACCATGCTGATCCCGCAGTCTAACACTGCATCGTTCAGGCGTAACGACTGTGTAGATGCATGAGCTTGGCACTCCACTGGAGTAGGGGAGAAGAGCAAATTATAGAAAATAGGGTGCCTATCATCACGAGATGATAAATTGCTTAAACAGGATAAATATCTGAGTGCAAAATGCCTCAAAGGGTGTGTCCACATAATCAGCTATAACTCGTGCGACCTGTAGAATGCTGCAATGAAAGCGTGCAATTAGCATAAAGCATATCTGAATTTGCAGATAAGAGCCCGTATGTGAAGTTATTAAAACATTCCAGCGCCTCTTCACACTTCAAAACAAATTGCCGGGATTTGCCGCATGTTTACGTCCCTTTGTGATTCAATTTTTTGACGCTGACGTTTTAATAACACCTGAAAAGTAATGTTATGAACTATTGCTTTCTCATCGTCACTACATACAAAGCCTTACCTCTTAGGGCTTATTTAAACAGTCAAAAAAGATATAGAAGGCACTGTGCCTGAACTAGTCTTCTAACCTATTTGTCGGAGAATTTCCAAGGTGTGAACTGTTCTATGGGCGCAGATATTGTCCTATATCAACAAAAATCCCCCTATCAAATCGACTTTTTTGAAGATGCGGGACTTACTTTCCTCTAAAGAATAACGCATCGAGTTACATTGCACATAATAGCACTAACCCCATGTTCATGGCAGATTTCGGTTAAAGCCCGTTGAAGTCCCGAAAAAAGCTCAAGATCAGCATTCATCTCAACGATTGCATTTATCACAAGGAGCTGTGGATATTTCCACTGCATCCTACTGCGCACCTTCAGACTATGAATTGTCAGCGCATATTTCACACGCTTCATGCTATTCTCTTCACGAGAATGGACCATGTGCCGGAACCAAAAGTCTGAGAGCTCCTGTTTGCACACAGACAACTACTTGATACACATTGACGATATCCAATGCCACGAGTGTGATTCAACCTTATTCTTTAGCCCTCAAAATTGTTTTTTTTTTCTTTCACCCAAACCAATGATACGATTCTTCCGACATTCCTGGTGATCGTGGCCGAAGCAAGTCACCCAGATTTTGAGTCCTTTACAGACGAATTTATGAGATCAAGTTTTGCCGCTGGAAATGTTGTGTACCTTTGGCGCAAGTTACATAATGTTGAAAAAATTGGCTTGCCGGACAGAAATAGCCATATGATACATGCGGAAGGCTACTCTTCATCGTGCCATTGCAAACGTCATCGAAAATAAAAAGCTGAAAGGCTTTGGGAGTCCTTTACATCCAGAAAATGCATTTAGGCACAATCCAATACATCAGCCACGTTCAAGGGGACAATGTAAGACAAGTAATGGTTCTAACACAAGTCCCGATACGTATTCCAAGACCAGATGTTAAGTTACTAAGCCTTTTGGGGGGCCATAGTTTTCATGATTTCAAGAGAAATTACGCTTAGGCTACCACATCGAAATCTTTAGCTGTTCAAGAAAACCTAAAACCAAAATAATGCTGCAATTCAAAATGCGTTAATGTAGCATGTGAAAATGTGAGTCCGCCGCATCTATCAAACAACAGCAGCGCTGCCATGTGAACAAAGGGCGTTCTGTCAAAATTAAAGAATCCGAGTGATAAACTAATCGCATCATTTTTACGGAAGTACCATCAGAGCCACTACATTAGAGTCTAAGCTAAAAGAAAGTAAAACGGCAATTTTGCCAGAATCTATTTAACATTTGAAGAATTTCTAAAGGCAAAGAAACATAAGTTCGGTAAAAGGACTTCGTTTCAAACGAACAATTTTGGAGGGGAAAGTGTGAATGGAAGCAGTTATACTCAGCAACGGTTTGTATATCATTAGAATTAGAATATGATTAAATACGAAAAAGCTAATTGAGGATGCCAATGTGTTATTAAAAAAACTTCTCCATTGCTACTTAAGAAAGTCTAAAAGGACACAGAAATGTAGGTGATAAATTCAACCATCCTGAGTGAACTACCGAATGTAGTAAATTACTTTTACGAAAGTTACTTGACGGTACGTCGCTCAGATCCCCGACCTCAGCAGCAAACTGCTTCGCCCAGCTGTGATCTCCATGGCGGAATGCGGAGAGCCAGACCGCAATGTGCTCCTGACTGAGAGCAGAGGAGACCGGTAAAGACTCTAGACAGTCTGAGGTTAGCGGACCACCTGGAACACCAGAAGCAGAGATCTGAAATGGGGTAGTTGTCAGAGGTTGTATCAAAGCCACTGCCTCTGGACATCGTTTGTCTTCCAGACTTAGGAGTCCCAAATTTGTCCGAATGTTGTTCACCTCTGCTAACAGCTCACTATAGTCGTTGGAGAGCTTATGAGCCAACTTGAGGGTTTTCAGTTTGTCAATTTTGGCCTCGAAAATTGTTTGCTCGATCTATTCCGAAATGTCAAAGGATTTTTAGTTAAAATACGTGGCTTATTTAGGGGATGCGAACACGTTATCTTTACTGCTCAGAAATGGAACATATCTAAATATACTCTAACGAAAATTTGTTATTTCAAACTAGTTTATAACTCAAACCTAAGGTTAATATTGCTATGACATTTACGGAAAGGGAAACGAAAGTTTGTGATACGCAACGTACACTAAAACAATGCATAAAAAACCCTGACACGATTAAAAAAAGGTGCCACAACTAAACATAGACGGTGCAAACAAAACAAATTACTGGGAGTCAATATTTAAAACGTGGTACAAAGAAGCATTGAAAAATGACTGTGGCTGATGATTATAATAACCATGTAAAAATGGCCTACAGCAGCAATGTCCTTTTCAACGAGCCTAAGTTGCTCCAAATGAAATGATTTTTCCTGTAACAACATTTCTAACTCAGCTTCATACTCGTTTATGTGAAGCGACTCCCTTGCAAAAAAACCAACTGCAACGGCGAGTTTATTAGACACATCAGAGAGCTCCTTTGACTTCTCCCTTGAAATCGATAGCGTCAAATTATCTCGAATGGGTACCTTGTCTTTTTTATTACATCCAACTTAGAAAGCCCATCTTCAGTGACAGACATTACTGAGAAAGGAGCGAGGATCCAATGTGCGAGCCAATAGAGGTCCACTAATGATTAAATAAACCGGTAAATTATAACACACTAAATTTTTCACCTTTCTAATAAATTATTTAAAAAACACAACCTTAGATAGCATAAAAGTGCATACAAGTCATTCCAGTGTGTAATTGTTCACTGGCAAAAAAGCAGAATAAGCGCCCAATAATCACTACTAAATTACATAAAGGCGAAACTGTGACTAAATGATTCGTTGAGATAAATGGCATTGTAAGCAGAAGTTAAAAATTGCAAAAGTACAAAACCCTACACATTCCAAAAAGTGACTGGCTACAGCAACGTAGTTCTTGGAACTCTTTTCGACGTAACATTCCTTTTGTAGAAATTGAAGGGATTTAAATTTTTTTCACATATCACTCGTAGTTTGGCTTGAATTCATGTTACTGTAGCACTTCGGTTTGTATCGAAAATTGCACTAATTGCGTTTGTTTTCGCTAGTAATTTACTTGCTAATCTTGATACAAATGCTTTTCCTTGAGTTGCCCTAGCCTAGCTTTCATTGAACTTACAGTTAATGCGCATCATTTGTAAAGCATTACTTCCACCACTCTTGCGTCTGCCGACGTTATTTCCATTATTTGTTTTGTAGGGTTGATAAATTACAGAATTATAGTAGTTTGCCTATTTGTTGGGTTCTCTCATTTTAATAACCAGGGGAACCAGCATTCACTGGTACCTTGTGCACTGCGGATACGATTTTCACGGTGACAATTCTGCAACTTATCCACTCTGAAAATGATTGCCCTTACATTTTCCCCCCATTTCGCTCACTTGCACATTAATTTGCCCACCTAATACTTTCTGCAACATCGTGTACTTAAGCCTGGAAAATTTGCAAATGAACATCGCCTGCCTGTGGGTTGATATTGTGTTGAGTTGCTTGAAATGCGTTGAATGCACAAATACTTTAGTTTTGATTTAATCCCAGGTATAATGGGTCTGCAGCCTTACGTAAATTGGATGCAACGTTTCACGATTTATGGGACGCGAGATGATGTCTATGTTGTCGCGTCGGACTTTCCGGAAAAGCATTTTCGGGTTATGAAGATATCAAGAAAGCCGGTAGACGTTTATGACCCAGGTTCAGAGTCTACATTATCGTCAGAGACTATTTACGACTTGAAATGGCGACTGAATATCCAAACTGACTCTCGCACTTACACAGGGAAGGAGTTGGCATCCTTTTTACAGTCTGTCAAATCCATGAGTCCTGTAGGTTGTGCGTTTCCGTTATTTGCCCTCTTAAAGATCACTACGCCTGCGACAGGCCGCTGCTCGAACTCCTTCTCGAATCGAGTTGCCTCACAACACGAATTTAACTCGACAGTGTCAGCTGTGTTCCCTCTCTCTGCTGGCAGCTGTCATCCTCTCACCAAATCCCTCACTGGAGTTGGTCTTGCCGGATTCATTCGATTTTTGACTGGCTATTATCTCATTGTTATAACTCAGCGGAAAGAAGTTGCACGAATCGGGGAACACAGAATTTACAAGGTTTGGTACTAATGCATTGACAACGATTGCTATACGTGCAGCAATGTACTAATTTGTAATAGTTTATTTTATAAGTTGTCAGCTTTTAAAATGGTGCAGCAATTTCCTCGAGCTACCTCGTTTTTTGTGTAAAGGGCAACT
Source organism: Taenia solium (assembly GCA_001870725.1). Lineage (NCBI taxonomy): Eukaryota > Metazoa > Platyhelminthes > Cestoda > Cyclophyllidea > Taeniidae > Taenia > Taenia solium. The sequence continues at coordinate 41,472 of MIEF01004468.1, read as the reverse complement.
AGACCGATCGCCCAAACAATGTAATAAACGCTGTCTGAAGCGCAGTCATGGCCGAATACAATTCTTACTAATTTGTTTCACCTAGTTTGACTTAATGTTTCAATGGGATACCTCTTTTGTACAGACGACGATGTTTTTGCATGCGTTAATTGATCTTCTAGACTCTCCACAATTGATGTATCCGTTTCGCATTTACAGAAAAATGTCGCTAGTTGTTTAAAGCAGCTTTGATACGATATTTTTCACATTTTAGATCGAGGAGACTAAAATGGTGTACATACCTGGAGATGTTTCGATTTCATCGTCAGGAGAAGGGAAAAACAAAAATCTGTCATCAGCGAATCCGCCCGAGGAGTCGCGCTACCTAAAAATGTTTCAAGGTTTGGAATTGAACAGACACGTATATTTCAGCTACACCTACGATCTGACCAGGAGTCTTCAGACAAACATGGAACCAGTAAGTAGCATGGTTGTATCTAACCTACACTCCTTCCACTTATCCTTTTAATCTCATGTGTTTTGGAATCTGGTTTATGTTAAATAGTTAATTTGATCTTTACATCAAGCTGGGAATCTCAGGAGATATTCCTGGCTTAACAGAGGGCGCGACAGCTTTCCGAATGGTTCCAGATTCGCGATTTCTGTGGAACTTCTCTCTCCTGCCTCCTCGCTTCCAATCCAATTCCAGTGCCACTTCTGCCTGGTTCGTGAGCTTGATACATGGATTTGTTAAGCAGGCCTCTCTCGTATCTTGTGGATTGCCCATATCTATCATCCTGGTGGCGCGGCGGTCGCGCTTCTTTGCAGGAACCCGATTTCTCAAGAGGGGAATCAATATTGACGGAAATGTCGCTAATGAGGTGCACTTCCGTAGCAAGCTCTGGTCAATCCCAGGAAGGGATTATTATATCATGAATTAGGATTTTATTAATAATTATTGAAAAGGAATTATATTTAATAAAATAAATAACAGTGGAAGTGTTCAAGATTAAAAATATTTGCAATTAGACAAATTCGATGTTGGTCAGTATTGTTTTTCCCACGTCAACTTACCTTGAAAATTAAAGTCGTAAGTACAGTAACCTTTTAATAGAGTATTTTCATGCAAACATTTATGAGATTGGTTTTCACAAAATCCACTTACCGATAGAGCTAGAATGCCTTTTGATCCTGCCGATAGTTCCGCTTGTTTCATTTGGTGAGATTGCCATCGTTGCGTGGAGCTTCGTTGAAGCTCAGTAAATATGTCTGGTGGTAGTGATTTCATGTGTATATGCTACTACTTTTCCATGGTTAGGTTTCAACTCGTTTTGTTTTTCCATAAACTGGGAAAACACCCACTTCATTTGTTCCGCCGGGCGACTTGTGGATGTAGAAGTCGTACAAGATCCGTTATCACCTTCGTTGAATTTTAAACCCCTTTTCTGCTCAGTTCATTCATAGCTTTCCTCAGATATGCTCCAAATATATATGTAAATCCATTATCTCCTTCAGAACTGCTATAATTCAGAAATTGAATCTAATTTTCGACTGGTAATGGCTTAACTAACAGCTTTTTAGCCACAATTGGCATGAAAATCACCAAGCTTGCCATGGATGCTGGGTTCTAGCATCATGCTGGCGGAACGAAATCTGTCATTGCTCAAATCAGTTTGCGATGCGCTTCATATTTACTGAATTTTCAATACTTAAAGCAAAGAAGTCCTATTAAATCCATGGGCGATGGCTCGGGTTTCCGCTTATTTTTACTTTTATTGGTACAGGTGGAGACCGAGCAGATGGTGTGCGATACGGCGGAGCCCACGCTGTCGCGAATGCGTGTCTCCTCGTTGGTGCAGCACCGTGGCTCCGTGCCTCTTTTCTGGTCGCAGGACACCGCTCGTCTGGTGGTCGGGAAACCACCTCTAGCCATCACGGTGAGTTGCCGTTGCGTTGTCTTTACGAAAGCCTCCTGGTAGTGGTCTTACATGTTCTTTTATGTCATGCGCAGGTATAAGTTTCGTTTCAGTATTTGTAATTTGGCAGCATTTTAAGGTTTGGAAATAACGGAATGAGCAAAAAATCACGGTGTTTATAAAATTAATGTCCTTTTATCAGTTTATCAACGCGGTGTGTACCAGCTTCAAACCATCGCTTAACAGGAAGCAATAGTTCGGACCTTACATGTCTGCAATTATTACAATGCTATCAAATTAATTCGAGACGTTTAATGTTTTAGTGGGAGGATCCCTCCTATGAGGCCTTTGGTAAACACTTTGCCGATCTCATTGAAAGACATGGCGCTCCTGTGATAGTCTTGAATTTGATGAAGCAAAGAGAAAAGCGTCGCTTTGAACAACAGCTGACGGATGGATTACTCGAGGGCATAAAGTACCTCAATCAGGTTTGGGATTTAAACCTTTCTTTACGGCGTTTGTATCGGTTTCTTTTCCCAACGCGGCTTTGTATAGGCTTTTAGCAGTTACTACTAATTCTTTGTTGGCACCCATTTTCAATGCGCAATTACCGTTAATATTCCGTTTATGTCATAAATGTGATTCTGTTAGGATGCTTTTCTTGCCCATGACAGAGTTGTGAATATCAGTGCTTTATTTTCGGGGCTGAGTTACTGTGGCGAAAACTGTTAAGCGGTGTCTTGTTAGACGAATGGGTTATCGGGAACAACTTCGCATAAGAATGAGAGCGTGTTGAATATGTAACGTAGTAATCACTAACTAGTTATAATCCAACTATCGTGAGCTAAAACTCCTCAAGTAAGTCGCACCAATTTTTGGATATTTTTTGTGGTAAGTGAAGAGGTCATCCATGCCCCCTTACTTTTCTTGCAAAGCTTGAAATGTTTTCAAGGCATGGCCTTACACTCATTCACCCAAGCAATCATTAAAGTGAGGTCTTTGTAAATAATGAAATTAAGTGTACACTTGAAGACATTTCAGCCTTTTCATGGATTTACTTTCGTGACCCATCTGGAAAGTGCTATGCAAAATGGCTTCTCGTAGATCACCATTACACTCAACCTAAACATGTTACATTTTCTCGCCAGTATTTTGATGTGTAACCCGATCAGCTTTTTGTCTGTAGCCGTTTCCACGCAGAAAAGGAACAAAAGAGTTCTTTAATAAGTCAGCGAGAAAGTTGATGCGCCATGTTTACAGTTTGCGCCGAAACTTCAATCGCCAGAGGATTGGGACGAGACGATACCGCCAATCACCTACGTCAGCTTTGACATGGCGCGCATCAAGCGATCACCCAAAATTCTCGCCCTGGACCGACTGAAAGTCATCGCGGAGGAGTGTGTGCGGCGGACAGGTCTCTTTTTTTCCGCAGGCCGTCCTACGACTAGCACCCGTGAGGAGTATATCCAACGTACTAGGCTCCACATGGGCTCCAGCTTGTGGTGAGTTCTGCTGCCGTGTCACATTGCATACATCAACCTTATTGCTCGGCACCAGGAATCCAATGACTTGATTCGACTCAGACCAAGGTGGTCTATGTCTGTACGAATTTTTGGTTGAGATGTGCAATTGAAAATCGGAGACGTACACTCGGAATCGGTCCTTTTAGTTGAACATGAAAAGTGCACTAAAACAGTAATTGTTTTAGTTATCATGTTTATCAAGTCTTTCCCTCTGAACCGCAGGTTAAGATTAAAAAGAAAGCTTTACCGTGAATTGTCATTTTTCTCCTCAGATTGATTTTTATGTATTCATACAAGTGTTTTATTCGGAGAGCTTTTATGAATTATTCGCTTACACTTTTATCATCCAAGATGAGCAAAAGTAGGTGCTGTGCCTCCTTTAGGCTTTGCGAGACTCTTTTCCTGGTGATGACACGCAGGTCTTTTAATGGGCATTACAGTAGGAGTATTTTCAACGGACATGGGCATGTGTTGGGGTGTTTGTTCTGAACTGATGTCTTGGGCCTTGGCACTGACCACAGAGTTGGATCAATCCAGCCTTAAACCAATGCTCTGATGTGGTCGCAAAAGCTCGCTTTCTTCATGGGCTAATCACTTTATTGCCTCCAATCGTAGCCCCCGACAGCAAGGAATAGTACGCACCAACTGTGTCGACTGCCTGGACCGCACGAATACCGCTCAGTTTGTGGTTGGTCATGTGGCGGTGGGGTATCAGTTGCGAGCCTTAGGGCTGTTAGCACGGTCCCAGCTATCCTTCGACTCCATCATTTCCAGAATGCTCCGGGTGAGTCACGTTCCTGCACTTGCTCATCTCATCCAAGATAAAAACACCGATAACAGAAGTAGTGTCATTGATGTCTTAAAGGATCTCTATGAGGAGCACGGCGATGCCTTGGCCCTACAATATGGTGGCAGTGGAGTGGTGCATAACATCGAAACTTACCAAAATCCCTACACATCTCGTGTTACTTCTCGGGATATAGTGCAAACAATCTCTCGGTTAGTGCTCGGTGAAATCTGTCCTGTGTTTTGTGCATTCGTTAGTGGTATTGTTTCGTGTTTTCTTGCTTTTGCTTCAACAGTTATTACTCGAACAACTTTGTCGATTTTGAGAAGCAGCTGGCAACAGATCTCTTTCTGCGCATTTTTCGGCCGGGTGCGGGACCTTTGGTGCTACCAGCGGGGGGCGAGTGGTGCCGGCCGGAGGACGCCACGGCGGTGGCCGCGGCAGTGTCAGTGCGATCAGGCCAGGCCTTCCTCTTCTCCTCTGACCCAGCTTTTGAGGCCTACATTCATTGGCTGCAAGCTTGGGCCACTTTGGCTCCCTATCGCGCCTCCTCCACAGCCTGGTTCCCCCAATCCACTTTCCTCGCTAGGCAACGCGCCCTCAGAGGATGGGGTACCTGGGCCACGGCCAGCGGCAGCGTTGCAGTCGACAAAGAGAAGAAGAGCGCCTCCCCCTCCTCTTCCTTCCTTTCGGACGCGCGGAAATCTTTTCAGCTTCTCAAACTAACAGAAAATGATCCAGGGTAAAGAAATAATGGCATCGCTTCTCTTTGCCTTCCTTTCCACTGAGTAATGGAATTATTTCAATAATCTAACATCCATGGGAATCATCTGGAGACTTATCCCATCCAACGGTTAGTAGTCACCTATCAATCTGGCTTATGAATAATGGGTGGACAGTGTCCGCATTTTCGACTACTTCATTTTCCGTGATTGTGCGCAATCAGACGTAAGCTTAAGGTTTTTTTGGCGTAATATTTATAAAACGGAATGAATGAACACCTACATTGTTTCTAGCAGTAGTCCTCTCGGTCAGTATAATTTAATTTCAATGCGCGTTTACGATCACGTGAGCCATGATCTAAGCAATAGGATGCATTCACCACATTCACAATTAAACGGATTTGACCTGTAGATGATAGTATGGTTGCGATCTTGATGTGTTCTGTACAGAGGTGACTGGTTTTCGGAACTCTATCGACCCCATGACTGGACCCACTTCTACGACTTGGTGTACCATCAGTTGCCACTGGCGATCAATGAAAGCGGCTCTAAACAAGAGGGTTCGTCCCTGAATATCTCTCATATTGACCTAGCGGCCTCAAACCGGGTGGCAGGCGAAGTTCAGTCGTGTGAGGGTGATTCGATCTCTGAAATAGTTATATTGGAGACGGAAGAGGTGAGAGATCCAGTGGATGGCAACCGGAGCACTTTGTACAATCCAATGGCCACAATCAACCAAGATCCCCGGACTGCGATTGCGCATGCCTCTTCTTCAGTATCCGCTATCAACAACAGGGAAGATGCAATCAGCGCAGACAGGTAATTTTCGGTCTGCTCCACCAGTGTAATTTCGGATGTTCTTCAACAGTACATGGAGAAGTGTGGCCTTATTGTTAGTACTATTGGGAAATGCATCATGTGTCGATAATGAATTAGGAAGTAAATGTGCTATGCAGAGGATCTTTATATTTATTATCTGTAGCGTGAGTTGATGCTAATGCTTATGCGTTGTGCCTTTCTCTTCAAGCACTTCACAGGACTCGGATACCTCTGCAGTGTCAAAGTGCTTTTCCCAGCGCGGAACAACGCGCAATGATGGCAAGTTCAGATGTCAGCCATCTTTACCACTCACTGAGACCCTCACGCCGGCATTGGCGGATGGTGGTACTTTGCCTCTTCTGACCAGGTTCACACGTGTGCGGTTAAGCGAATTAACAGGTTGGACGCAACGGGGCGGCGACCCAAATGCGGAGAGATCGGAAAGGCCCACTCACTGGGAGGAGATCGAAGACGAGAAGAGTCCAAATGATCGAAAGGGATCGTGGTTCACTGCACCCAGAAGATTTGGTCTCTGCTCTAATTCCAGTTCCATAAAACTTAGAAAACCGTCCAGTGAAGACATGAGAAAGTATCGAAGTAAGATCTCTTGCGCGAAACTTAGTGCTCTTGATTAGCGATGGGATAGGAAGAACTGGGTGTAATATTTTACCACAATAATAACCAAGTAAAATTACGCATAAATTGATTGAGATCTTGAGAAGTTACTTTGAATGCTTACCATATTTATTTACATTCTGAGAGCGATTATTTTAATTTGGGCCTTGTACATCTGATGATACGGCGATGCCTTAAAATCATTTTCTAAATAAGCTTAAGTGATACTCATCGTTTATTCCTTTTGTGTTGGTGAGTATGCACTGTTTCTTTCGTCTTGTAGTGTTTGTTTTTCAGAATATGCATCAATCCCACTAGCGAGCGTGAACATCTCCCTCGCCGACATCTTGACAGTGAGCCCTGCTTCCATGAAGATTTACCGGGTACTTTTGTTTTGCCTTATATCCTACATGCAAGCATGGTTAGAGGAAAAGGGACCAATCATTAGGAAATAGGGCTACACTCCTAAAGCCTCTACTCCTTCACTTTCGTGTCATTTTTGAGAAATTCCCCATTTTTGGATGCTTTTTGCCTACTGATAACCGAGCTTCTCTACTATTTAATTCCATTTACTGGAAGAATATGCCACCACAAGTGTTTCACGCAAGTCTTGGTGGTCCCTTTTTGTGTTTTGGATGCCATTTCATTTCCTCAATGTTTATTCCTAGATTGTTTAAGCGTCCTCAGGTTATTGTTCATATTCGGCTAACATTGGCATTATAACCATTTAGAAGTGAGTGCAGCTTAGTGAATAGTGAAGCCTTAGCCACTTAATGCTTTTTCTAATTTTCAGAATGCAGTTAAGCTATCTCAAACGGGGGCATGCTCAATTGCCAATGAATCAATTTCGATGTACCAAAAATTTACGAATGTGAACTAATCCTGTAGCATTTTGCAATTTTGTACACGTAATAAGATGCTGAAGGGTTATATGGATTGAGGACTTGCAAATGCAGACCGAGATGAGTGGGCTGTGTTACTTTGTCAGATTTCCAAATGTCGGAAGCGAGTAGTTTGTCAGAGCACCCTGCCATCCAAGTGTACTTCTGCTGAAAACACCAACTGCGTACTCCCGGATTGTTGAATGTTCCTAATTAGCATTCGACCTGGTCAGGAGTAGATTCCTCGGCTTGGTCGGTCTCTTTATCGCGCGTTCCTGGCAAACCATGGTAGCTGAATGGGGAGGAGGTTGTTTGCGCAAGGTAAAGAAAATCGGGGAGTTAGGGCCGCATAGTGTTGAGTTTTACTGGGCCTCCTTAAATACGCCACCAGGAGGGGGGGAGTGGGCCGACTCAGTGGGCATTGGACGCCGGAGGAGTCTGGCGAATTATGTCCACATTAGGCGCCAGACTGCCAAGGTCAGCCTAACATAGAATCCTATCAGGATTAGTGTTTCCTGGTAGAGAAGCGGTCATTTCTTTCTGGTTTAGTTATGCAAGCTTGTACTGCCAAAACTTCAGTCTAATGAACAACAGGTTTCCTGCAAAATTAAAAGTTAAAAGAAATTATAAAAATTGAGCAAAAACTAATTTGGTTTAGTAAAATCGTTTAAAGCCCATTTATAATGTCAATGATGAGTTAGCCTAACACACCAAGTAGCCTTCGCGGCCAATGCACGTCATGTCGGACGGTGATCTGTTCGTTTCACCCTTCCTTAATATCGATCCTTCGCTTTTGGTGAATGTTAGTTTGTTGTTTTAATGTATTTTTTCCTAGGATCCATCTGATCAGTTCATCTTCCCAGAAGGAGAAAGACATCGAGGTCGTTTCGAGAGGTCGTTTTCCGAGATAGGTTCAATGGTAATTGGAGGTACGTGAAACCATCAGCCAAAATCTATTTTGTAGGTTGTGCTTTTGGAGGAACAAGAGCTTTGTATTCGGCTTTGAAAGACCCGGAGCTTACTAAACTACCTACAAAAGCTTTACAGCGGACCCAGATCCTAAATCACGTTACCAAATCTGGCGCCTCGTGGGCACAGACGGCTGGGAGCATCGGTCTTATATACGCCATCTCTGACTTTGTTATCCACAAGCTCCGTGGTGGCGCTGATGATGAAATCAATATGGTATCTTCCGCGATGGCTACTGGTCTGCTCTATCGCTCTCCTGGTAAGTTCGGTGCCATTTTATCGCTGCTTAAAGACAAAATTCAGTGGTTTTGTCGTTTCTTGCCTCTAAGTGTGCAGCTAATGCAGTAGATGCCCTACATTCATTTGTAAAGTTCAGCTATGTTCTAGCTCACGTGTTTGCTCCGGGCATCTTTTCAGGATTGTTTGCTCCCGGTGGTTGGCAACGCTGCCTTCGCGGCGGAGCTTTCGGTTTAACCATCGGACTTGCAGGGGCTGCCTTCACCAGTTGGGATCGTATTAAAGAACTGCTTGGTGCCTAGCCTTTGTTGACCTGGCTTGTACAGATATGGTCTGACGACGTCTTTCATACGTCATTTTGTAAATTGCTGACAACTTTAATAGACTCGGTAGTAATTTGCCGTTATTTTAGAACACTTTTTTGATGTGGACAACTTAACTCAGGGTAGTTGGTGATGGTGTGTTCCTTTCCCCGTACGAAAAGCGCGGCAATCGACTACATTTTGTAGACGGAATTGAGTTTATGCTCTTCTTAAGGTGGTAATAGGCTTCCGTTTTAAAATATAAACTGATCAAGAGCAACACTACTAAGAACAAGTTGGCGCCACTAGCACCGAAAAAGTAGCGTACACGTGTCGGAACGGGTAGGTGCTGACAGCCTTGTCCTCCATCACCAAAGCGACTGCAATCAACACATTAAAGTTGGCAGATGGTGTGTCGACAATTTTCACTGGTGAATGTATTAAATAGAAGGAGAATAGCTGCGAATGGAAAAGCTTGATAACATCAAAGGATTGCTGTTCAGGACATGACAAGCTTTTAAAGACTCTCATGAATGGAATAGGACGAAATGGAATTGATGTTTATTAAACCAAAAATTTGAAGCGGAGTTCTACGACAAAAGCCTAACTTGATAAGAGGAATCAATTTCACATTGATTTTACCGATGATAACTGAGAAAAGCATTGATAATGTTAAACAACTCATAAAATCACAAGCACAAAAACTCTAGAAATTGCAAAAAATAAAGACATCAGTGCTGACAGTATGCTGATAGCCATCCGTCAAAATGGGGTGCCAATGACGCTGCCCTGAAGCCGAAAGACGGCATGATACTCAAGTGGATACGATGGTGGAGCTCCTAAGCGACCTGGTGCCAGAACCGCGAGTTAACCTAACAATTGACATTACAATGCTTTGTATATGGGTTTGCTTACCCATTTTAGTTTCACGGAGGCTTGAAAACCCGCTTTTCCACTTCTGTTGGGCGGCAAGGGCTCTGGGCCATGTCAGGAGCTCTCCAGCCCTACATGTCGGCAATGTATTTTCGAGTCCAAAACTATGACTTCTTTCGACTTTAGGAAAGAATAAAAGGCCAATGAGTTACTGTAAACCCGCGTAACTGAGATAATTGACGCAGGCTTACATTTGGGTGCTCTTTGTCCTCTGTCCGCCAAGGTCGTACACGTTGACTACTCCCTCTTTCCCTTCCCATTATGTACGATGTCGACCGGTTCATCCGTTCTGGAGTCGAGTTCTATCGCTTATCTTGGAAGTCTCGATTGGATCCAGGAGTCATGGGCACACGACACCAAGTCATGAAAGTTGAAGACCCTGTTTATATCAGTTGCCATTGCACCTTTACGAATTCTGAGGAACCTATTTGGAACAGTTTTGTTCAACATCATCAAAAACACCCACCGTGCAATTCACTTAGTTGCGAATCCACCGCGCTTGTATCTAATTCAGCTGTCCAAACTTTTAAATGAGTGTGATGGGATCTTGTGAAGATTAAATGAAGTCGAGACTTCAGGTAGTATTCGAAGCCAATGGGTCGCAGTTTTAACGATAGTGGACCCTGGTGGAGCAGACGTGCGCCTGGCAGGTTCCCAATTACCTACACGTGCCTACACGGCGACAAACCATCAGTCCTGTCCTAATCGAACTTCTATCAGACGGTTCAAGCACAAAGCGATACCACTGAACAGGACCCACACTCATTCCATACACCTGAATGTCCCCATGTCCTAGATCAAGGAGGTATCGGTGCTCTCCGTTGTCCCGGTTGTGCAGCCACCTAGGCTTATAGGATGACTTTCCACACATGCACCATCGAGACCGTAAGTTCAAAACAACTTGTTTTACGAGCCTGTCTAGCAAGCGCAAGTAATTTAGCTCTTAAAACCAGCCCCGTTTTGTCCAAATTGGCTCAATCTGCTTCCACCCTTTCTCAGTACGCAAGTCGGAAGTCAGAAAATAGTTTGTATCCTTTAACAAAGTGTATATCAAAAGATAATGAATTCGGCAACTCAAGCAGGTGTATGTGGCAGCACAAATAACAATATTTGCTTAGCGGCCGATCACACGGGATTCAAGAAATTTTGAACATGACACCTTCAGTTTGGTGTTAATCTGGATGTTCAATGCGGACTTGAAGAGCCTTATCGTGGGTATAGACTCGAGCATACCCAACGATGGCTGTCGACAGTGCCAGCGAGTATATCGCGGAGAGCATGGCCATCGCTGCCATAAAACGCTGAAGCATTAAAGAATCACTCTAGCGTCCACCACAACTTAAAAACAGGCAAATTTTCCTAGTCACGTTTGAACCGATTTAAAGGTCACCCTCCGTACAACGGAGGTAATGCTCTCAATCTGCCCTGTGGATAAAAAGAGCTGTAGAAGACGAGCATGAGCTTCGCACCACCAGCAGTAGAAGCATGGAAACATTAACATGTAAAAAGATGGATGACGAAGGAAACGGTGATCCGGTTAGTTATCAGGGGACTTTTTTCTTTTAAATGTCGTCATAACGGCCACTGATTCACAAACAGAAATGCAAAGAAAGCATGTCAAACAGGACCCGATGAATGCAAACGCTGCTACCCACATAAGTATGCGATGGCATGACCAAACATGCACCGCTGCAGAAGAATCTCTGCAGGTGAACGAGTCATGTCGATTAAATGCTTTATGGCTACGATGCACAAAGAATGTACGGTTGTCAAGCCTAAATTCGTGTCAATAGGAGGAACATATTCCAAAATCCTGAAATAGATAGCACAAACAATACAACATTTGAGCCAAATAAAACCACGACTCACTGCCTATAAATCCCTAGGGAATGTCTTTTCTAACGCCAGAAGTGCGATTTCGTAGTTATTAGGCGTTCCATACAAATTACGAATGCCATTAACTGGAGAAATGTAATGTGCAAAATACCAAATGGTTTAATAAACATCCAACTAGCAAATAAAGAAACGGCGTTAGAAGTGACAGATACGTGGATGTCACGCCAAAATCACAGATACCGTGTATGACGGCATGCAATCGATTTGGCGTTGTGAACTGGAAAAATAAAATCACTTCCTTAAAATTCATCAAAACATGAAACTAATGAGGTTCAGCTGGGTGCATTTGGCTTCCTTCCACTCCGAGGCGACATGCGATTCGAGAGCCAACTGAACTCAGCTCTAGTGAGACACAAAGGCAAGAAGATTGAAAAATGTAGAAGTGACAACCTGGTAATACAAAACGGCGCCTCCAATGGCGAAGAGTAGGGCCGCGAGAAAGCACCTCACAACGCCAAGCAGCTGCTCTCCCGTCTGTGCCACGCTGCGTGGCACGAATGTCACAGTGTCGCAGTACTTAGTGAAAAGGATGCCGCCAAGGAGTGCGTGCGCCGCCTTCAGTAGGCCCTGTATCACGCATAGGACGAAGAGACAGAAGCCGAAGAGGCTGTTTGGCGTGCTGACAGTTCCGCTGCCAATCCAGTAGAGGATGGTAGGCATTAAAAAAGAGAAGGTGGAGACTACTACTAGCGCTCCGATCAGGTTTGGATTTGACCATCTCATAATCTTGTCTCCGAGGTTTGTGTACACGAGAACGACGGTGCGGGAAAGTAGCTCCGAGGAGAAGAGGGTCCCGTAGACAAGAATGAAGTCTGGAAAGGGGAAGAAATCGATAAAAGGGATGAAAAGGTTCCTTCGTAAGTAGATCACGAAGTAGGGGAGGAGAAGGTAGTCGAAGAGGATGGTTGCTGTAGTTAGGAGTCCCGAGAAGAGAATCATAATCAGCTGTCCGGGGGGGTATCGATTGTGCTTCAGCGAAGCGAAGAGGGTGCTTATGATATACTTGTTCTGGGTCGCCAAAGCTCGAGAGACCATTCCATTGCGGCCCCCGATCTGGAAAGGCAGGAAGCTCCAATCAAGAAAAGAGAATTGACACGAGCTAAAGAGCCTAAACTACGAAAATAAGAGCGCACCTGCGGTGTAACAACAAGGTTCCGGACGTATTTGATAAGATGTTAGGGCAGCCTAATAATGGCGATGCTTAACCCGTCGCACAGATCATAATAGCACTCTGTGAAGCAATCCGTTTTTACACCCATACATCGGAAGGAGTGATCATTTAAGGAGCGTAGGACAACATGATGGATGAATCACGCCATAAAAGTTTGAAAATTATAAAGTCGGGGAAAAGCATAGCGTTTTTAAAAGTTTGTAGCTGCGAGCATAGAAATAGTGAAATTTGGGAGCCGTATGATTATGGTTCATGGAGGCAATTTAGGATAGTGGAGGATTACTACCTCATAAATTTTAACTGCGATTCGAAGAGGGGGCTCCTGAAAACTAACCAATCTTTAAATGGGAGAAAAACATATGTGAAATATGCTTCACAATTACCGTCCGATTCACTTAAGAAAAGTAAGATACATCGACACTAGCGCCGAAAATCCAAAGCACGTATACAAAGCAAATTCTGAATAAAACAAGCAATCAGTTGCCTTTTAACGGTGAAACAAACTTACATCTCCACCGTTTGATGAGGCAGGACAAGTTCGACGACTGGAGGAACATTGCGCATCGCTTTCACATTCAGCTGGCATATTCAATAAACTCCTTACTGCGATATGCAAGCTTGGAACAGAGATAAGCGACAGAAATGCCGAAACCCCAGAAAGAATCAACATGGAGTAAAACTCAGTCATTTCCGGACCCACAAACCGCAGGCAAGCTTCAAGAATGAAACAAATCACAATGGCAACGATGACACCGGCATGAAAGGCTGGATCCTGAAGATCAGGCACCATATCAGCAACGCGCTTGTTGATTATTCCTATTTCCTTTTCAATCTTTATCACGTTCTTAGCGCGCCTGTTGTAGTCCTCTGCGGAGTAAGTTGACCATCCAAAACACAAACGACTACCAAACATGAAAAAAATGGATAACCAGTTCCAGTTATCGCTTTTGTAAAGTGCAGTCATGAAAACCCCGTTTCCAATTAATCCTAATATGGTTGGAGCCATAGCATTAAAAAAACTCGGCGAAAGAAGGCGTCGCAAGAGCAGACGCTTGATAAAACCAGACAAAAGATAAGCAGTTATCAGAGCTGTATAGATACGGGGATCAAAATTTAAGAGTTTGTTTGCTTGGAAGCATAGAATAATGAGAGGGAATGGCCATGAGAGAATCAACGAAACCGAGGAGGTAAAAGCGGCCAAACGAACTTTCTTTTTGCGTTGCAATAGGATAGGACTTTGTGACTCGGCGCTGAGAGATTCCGCACTTTCATCAGCAATCCTAACCATATTCTAAAACGACAAGACCATTCCTATGGATTAATACAATCTCTGCAGCATTAAGGGGCGAAAAGGTAAAAACTCATAGCTCATGTGAGCAAAAAAAATCAGATTTACACCTTCGATAGAACTTCGCCGCCAATACATGAAATACACCACCCCTAAGTGAGACCGCATAATTACAAGTATGCACTCTGTTATCATAGCCTTTGGTTAACAATAAACCTTGGTATTCCGAAGCAAAGAAGCATTCTGCACTTTGCAAATCTTACATGAAGCTAGTCGGAAACGATCAAATGCCGATCTACCAATAGCCAAGCAGCGCATGAACACTTTAACGAACAGAAACAACGAGGATATAAATGAACACCTGATAGGCTCAGTAAGTTAGTGATTATAAACAATCTCTATGTCTAGTAAAGTAAAATAAAGAAACTTCGAGTAAGGATAGAAAGACTGGAACGTTCTATGATTTAATGCTTCTTCATCAATAGCCGTTATCATATAAATAAGTGGATTAGTTTTAAGTTGACTTGTCAGAAATTGCGCACATGCGATGGACTTAAAAGCAACATGACACAACCCTTATAAAACTTTAGTTGAACAACCTGAAAACTTTTTACAATGTATTTGTAGCGTCCCGAGACTTCCATGAATGCAAAAGAAGGCATAATGCTAAGGCAGAATACATATGTTCAGTAAAGAGGGTGGGCGGGGCTGCTGGCATAGCCCGGAGGCCAGCCTACCCGGCTAGAGCAAAGTATTCGCAACCGACAACTCTTAGCAATTCTACTGAATCTGATTTTTCGTCCAGTTAGGGAACTGAACTGAGTGAGAAGTTCTGCCGATCGTCAGTGTATTCATAGGAAAACGTTGGAACATCGGCATCCTTAAGCAGGTATGGTAGGGGAATCTCCGAGAGGAAACTTGTCTATATAGCTCATGGTTAGTGCCATTTCAGTTCTTAATTGCTATCTTACAGAATACGGAGGTAGGGTGGATGCCGAAGGCGGGCGTCATTCTCAGCCCTCTGTTGTGGGATGTTAGGGATTCTCCCATACGTAACACATGCACTTCTTTCGCACTGCTACAGCTTGTTACAAGCGGTATAAATCGAGACTGAAATCCTTTAAATTCGGATCCGCTTTCCACTGTCACAAATGTAGCATCTGGAGACGTTCGTGAAGACGAAGGAGCGCATAATACTAGGACAGAATACATGTATTCAGCAAGCAGAGGGAATGGGGCTGCTGGCATGGCCCGGAGATCAGCCAGCCCTGCTAGGGCGATGTGGCCACCCAAGCGACCGTTGCGGAAATTGTCAGTCAAACAAAGTATTACACTTGCACCATCGTCGAGTGATCCTGTCTCCGAGCCATGCCCGTAACCCTATACCCTCCGTTACACTAAATATGTAGTAGTGCCCGAGCATTCTGTTCTCTTGAGTCCCTAGGAAAGACTTGCGGCGCTGCACTACTTGGGTTTTAATATGGCAAATATACCTAATGAATGAATTCTACCTGCGCTTATTTGCAAGCGCCATATTAAAACATTTCTGTTTCCAATGCTTTCTATTTGGATTCATTGCTTCTTTTTGTAAACTTTATGCAAATGGTCGTATGTACAAATTATTTCACCTTTGGCGAAATGCTTACAGGACAAGGAAAGGCATCATTTAATTGATCAGCATTGGGTTAGTTAACGAAGCATCAAATTTTACATGACATAAGATCTAGCTTCCGCCTTAGAGCGCAACATTGGCTGCTTCGTAACGGAGCAATGTAAAAAAATCTTAACGCCAGGAAGATGTACTTAAATGAATGGTATCATACATCCGCAGTTGTCTGTTATTTTATTTAAACATGATGAACTGGAAAAGTACTTCAATCTCTGTCGGTTGTGCTTTTTTGGAGAATTGGCCAGAGGACCATGGCTGTAGCCCCCTAATCCTTCTGTACGGCTTACTACGACTTCATGAACAACTCGGGAAGCTAAATGAGTGAAAGCAACACAAGAATCAGACGCAGAATTATGGCTGTTACGAATTCTGCGGTGAAACCTTATATCTTAACGGATTAGCAAAATGTAATCAGCCAATGATGGGAGATACAATAATAACTCCTACAACATATTCAAACATAACCTATACTTCCGGCAATTAGTTCGTGTTCTACAAAACATAATTAATACCATAGCAACACAATGATTGGGGCATTTGAAAAGGGTAAATCGATGGTTAGCATCTCAATCAAGTAAAAGAGCAGCAATTCTTTCGCGTTCCTATTAGCTGGATAGAATTTAGATGGATGGATAATGTAGATACATAGAAGGCTGAGTAGCAGGAAAATGCGTATTGTGGCAAGGCGAAAAGGACGCGAAATATTAGGCAAATAATTTCATTTTAAACATTTTACTTTAACAAATGGCTCAACTTTTAGCCAAAAAACCCTACTAATAACAGTTAAATTTTTTGATTAAAGTCAATATTTTATGAATTGAGAACATTTATATCATCTAACCAGTTGATATGTGGCACCACAAATAGATATCAATTTTCTATGATGGATGATAAATCAGTTGTTTTGAAGCATTTTACCTGTGAGATTTTGTTTTCAGAAGACGATGGAAAAAAATCCGCAATAAATATAAATAAATCAGATGGGCGTGTCAGCAGTAATGCGTAAATGTGCTATGTATCAAATTTTGATAGTGCATTAAATACGTCTTGATTAAAGAGCCACTTAGAAATTAGTACCCTGTTAAAACGATAGAATGATAAAGAACTCAAAGCCTGCATAGCGTCTCCATAGTTTTACTCCAGATTAATGTAAAGGAGCCATTTCGGATGTCCATTATTGTAACTGTAGCGCCCCGAAATTCCCTTTGAGGTAAAAGAAGGCATAGTACCAGGGCAGAACATATATATTCTGGAAACAGAGGACATGGGGGCTGTTGGTCAACCGGCTAGTACAATATGGCCACCCAAGACACCGAAACCGGCAGTTCGAACAAACAAGGTACTACAGTGCTCACTACAAATTATTATACTTCATTTTAAGTGTTTCGTGTCACCAACGGCATTCGAGGTAACTATACCTTTGGAAAATAGCTTTACTAATAAGTGGTAAAATCTCACTCCAAAATGTGCATTTGAGAAAAGGAAAGACTAGCTTTTATGGCCACCTAACAGGGTAGTACTTTATCTTAATTTTATAGTATTTTAGAAGCCACCATTTCCTTTAAATATTTGAATTTTTTGGCAGTTTTATTTTATGCGCTATTTTTTTATTTTGGAGAAAATTATTATTATAAGATAATTTTGTTGATTTGTTTAAAATTTTAGGACATACCGAATACTTTAATTGGATATCCACTAACCCGCCAACACAGTACTGTCGTGATGGGCGGGGGAGGTGGTAAGGCTGGGTTTTTCTGCGCATGCATGTTGATCATTATCATGGTTGTCCTAGTATCCTATATATGTTTTTCGTCTTTGCAACTCGTCTTCGATGCGCTATCCGTGTCTAGATTAGACATAGTTTTGCACCGTTATGTGAGCTTTTTACACGTAAAACTGTTGGTACCTTTCCAGCTATTTCTACTTACTCGGCATGTGCGCTTGCGGCCACCGCTGGGGTTATCTGCTTGACATGGATCATCAAAGCTATGGTTTCCAGCAGATACCGTCGTCGAAGGCTCGACGAAAAACTAAGTGACCAAAGTTATGTTTACGATGCCAAGGTAGATTCCATTGCAGTCTCTCTTATTTGAATTCTGTCACTACTTTTACAAGCAGTCCGAGCTCAAACTTAGTATCGCTGTATTTCAACACTTAATGGGTGTCGGCCCTTGATCTAGGAAAACATCAGAACATCTCCGTTCACCAGGGATGGACCTCTTATGGATAAGTTGATGGGCGACCTTTCGACGCTTTATGAAGTTTTCCAACACGGACTTAAAGTTGCAAGTACGTCTGGGTTCGTTCTCAGCCGCACCCAAATAATGAATTGCAGTTCTGCCTCTATGAGTAACTGCTTATTGGTGTGGGTCGTACCACCTTTTATTGTGTTATTTGTTCTCCTGTTGTCCTGGATGCTAGTAGCATTGCATTTTGGTTTGCCAAGCAGTACTATCAGCCCTATTATTATCAGCTCGTTGTATAGTTTTTCGCGTCAATCCCCTAGTTTTATTTAGCTCCTGGGAGATTGGCACACTTTTTTTTAGGAAATCATCCGTGTCTCGGTTGGCGGCCAACACCAGATGCACCGTACAAGTGGATTACATATGCTGAGGTATGTTTTGATAATTTATTTGCTTTGTTTGGAATGCTATGCGCTAATTTAAGCAGTGATGAGTGTATTCTGATGCTGTGATTTTGATGTTAGGTGTCTTGTCGCAAAATTGAGCCGTCATTTGAGATATTAATTTTGGACAGCAATGTTTAAGTAATGATCGCTTAAATCATTTTTTTCAGACTTATCGTCGAATTTGTCGTTTGGGTTCGGGCCTTAATACACTCGAGCCGGCCGACTTGAAGGAGATCTGCGTCGGTATTTACGCCACTAATTGCGTTGAAGTAAATTTTCTGTGACATTCTAATGCTCACTCAAGGCAGTGGTAGTGTTATCCAAGTGATTTTTTTCCTCCAAGTGGGCGCTTACTCAACAAGCGTGTTCGATGTTTGGCTTCGTTATCGTGCCCCTTTATGACACACTTGGAGAAGCTGCGCGCAAACACATTCTTGAGCAAAGTGCGCATTAATTTTTTAATTGAAAATTCATTTTTATGTTAGTAAACACATTCCTCTAACTACGGTGCTTTTTTTTCATCCAGCCGAGTTGTCCATATGCGTTTGTGATTCCGCCACCAGAGTGCGAAACGTTCTGGAAGACACTGGTGCGACGGGCAATTGGGTGAAACACATCATCTTCATTCATCCTAGTGGCGAGCTCGGTGTTCTGCGTTCAGAAGCCGAGGCTCGCAACGTCAAGTTGCATACGTTTGATGAAGTGTTGGTACGTTAACTCGGTGTGATTTTTTGTCCCTCTAGTTATACAAAGTTAATCAAATTAATCTCGGTGACACTAGCAATAATTCTATCCATTGTCGCTTCTCTCTTTATTGCGTTAAAATTCAAACGTGTTCAAGTATGCATCCCACCCGCCTGAGTTACCTGTGACGTCTGAGTGGGCACGATTCGAAACATTTGTCATACGCATCTGTTAGGCTCGATATGTTTAATTTTGCCATTTAGGCAATGGGTAAGGAAGACGCTCATCCTGAGGAACTACCCCAAGCAGATGATCTCCATCTCATCTGCTACACTAGTGGAACTACTGGTAAGCTTTTTACCTTGTTTCCATTTCGTTCGTGAAATCGTGTTCACCATTGGCCAAGCAAACAGTGTTTCACTGAGATGCTTTCTTCCACGTCGTACGAATTTTAGGCCCACCTAAAGGCGTGATGATTACCCATCGCATGATTGTTTCGGTTATCACCGGCTTCGATATGGATCTGCAGGAAGTCGTGAGTCTGATTTTGCTTTTTCTATCTGTCCCCAGTTTCTGAGTGAACCCGCATGGCAGAAACATAAGTTTTGGCGCACAGTTGCCTTTGCATTATAGTCAGTGTGGCCTCGGTGCTCACAGCCTCAAAACAAAATCTGCGGGCCTCATGCGGCTAGAGTTTAAAAACACCCGTCCTCGTCTGATGCATCAAAAGTCTTCGTAATCGTTCATGTCATTGAAAATCACATGGTTGTGATGCTCGTGCCATTATTGACTATGCTCTTCTGTTCTGTCTTGGCTCCGTTTTTCGTCAAACTGTCATAATATATCCTGGGTTGGGCCCTAGCCTCTGCGGGTTGGTACAAAAATGCTTTAGCATTGCCTGTGGTGCATTGAGACGACTAGCTGGTTGTGGGAGATTGCCGTTGTTAAAGCTAACAATCTATCTAGTAAGGAACTCAATTTGGTTTCACGTATATATCCTGGTCTGTTTGCCTGGCTGCGATGTGCTTTGATTTGCTATATACGTCGATTGTACCGATAATTCTTGGCGGTTCACCTTAATTCCTGAAGTGGGTGTCGAAGCTTCGACACCCATGTGTTGATAGACCCATCGGTCATCACTCACGTATACGCTTGTACGCCTTGCATTTAGTGTTATTTTTTTCCTTTTAGAACGTCAGACCAGGCGATTATTACCTCTCGTTCCTTCCATTGGCTCACGTTTTCGAACAAATCGTTATGGTGAGCTTTGTTCACCACTTGATTTTTGCTTGGTTTTTTGGTTCGTTACTCAAATCGTGCAGCTCTTCTGGGTTTGCTTCGCTCCTCTTCACTGGGTACTTGCGAAGCTCAAAGGCATGTGGCTTCAAGTCTCATCGACATTCAGCAATGATAGTTCGATTAAATTTCTTAAAAAAGTGCTGTTATTACTTAATTTGATGTTAGTTTTTGGTCTAATCCGTTTTTGGATCTCAGTATTTTTAAAAACGAATGGGAACGTGCGCAACTTTTGAAGAAAAAACGGGTTACTCATACCACTTTGAGGGGGGGGAGGGGTAAATTTGGCACTCCCTGGAAGCCTTGCTCTTCATATTACAGGATTTCCCGTTGTTTGATTTGACGTCAGAGTGATTGTTTGCGATAAGTGACGTTTTTTTTGCACTTTTTTGATGGCTTGACGTCTTCTCTTTTGTGGTTTAACGGGAATATTCGCTAGAAAGTAATGCATACTTTCGAACCTTTTCTGGTTGATCGAGTTAGCAATGTCGCTACATTACAGCAATACGCCTTGAGTCGTGGTTCAGCCATCGGTTTTTACGCTGGAGACTTGCATCGGCTTTCGGATGATATCCTTGCCCTCCGCCCAACGCTTTTCGTCGCGGTGCCGCGCGTACTTCAGCGCCTCTACGGCACTGTCCAAGCCGCTGTCGCTAACTCTTTTATCAAGAGGTGGCTTCTGAGGACTGCCGTGAACGCCAAAATGGCCTATGTCAGGGAGTAAGTCGCTCTTATTATCTTTCCTTTTCTCCATTCCCCCATCAGAGCCTTCAATTGTATCCTTTTACTTTTTTCATTGCACAGGGGCATTGTGACCAGAGACACGTTCTGGGATAAGTACATCCTCAAGCCCATCCAGGACAGAATGGGTGGGCGTCTGCGTTTTTTCGCTTGTGGCAGCGCTCCCATTTCGGCGGAAGTCTATTCCTTCTGTCGAGCTGCCCTGGGTGTCCATGTAGGTGCCCTTTTCTGGTATCTTTGGTTATCAACTGAACTGACTGAAAGCAATGCTTTTTCTTGAAGGCGTACGAAGCCTATGGTTTGACTGAGTCCTGCGGGGCGATGATAATGACTCTTCCCAATGACTATGTTGCTGGTCACACAGGCACGCCACTTCCTTGCTCCATGGTTAAACTGATTGATGTACCTGATATGGACGTCATTGTTTCTCGTGATAATGCGGGCGAGGTAAGCTTATTTGGTCTATTTTGATTATAACTTTTCACAGATCTGTGTGAAAGGTCCAAGCTGCACAAAGGGCTACTATAAAGATCCAGAACGAACGGCTGAACTCATTGATGCTGACGGTTGGCTTCACACTGGTGATATCGGTCAGTGGACTCCGGTAAGCGAATTTAGGCACTTATCCCTTTTTCGGGGTCTTACCTCTTGTAATGCCTGATCCCCTTCTCCCCTGTTAGCGTGGCGCCTTGAAGCTAATTGATCGGTGTAAGAACATGTTTAAGCTAGCTCAAGGCGAGTACGTCTCGCCGGAACGCGTGGAAATGATCTACGCGCAGAGCCACTTGGTGAACCAGATCTTCCTCGACGGGAACTCGCGCGAGTCATTTGCCATCGCAATCTGCGTGCCCAATATGAAGTCACTGCGTGAGGCCATGTTCCCTAACACAAATGGCTCCCTTGGCAATGGTCTAGTCAATGGTGCTCCCAAGAAGGCGAAGGAATGCGAGATCTCCGATGAGGAGCTCTGTTCCAAGAAGGAGGCCTGTCTCACCGTTCTCAAAGACCTCGTTCGCCTCGGCAAGGAGGCTGGTCTTAAGGGATTTGAGCAGGCACGCACTGTCAACATTCTTTCTTCGTTATGCCAGTTGCCCTCATTTCGCCCTCTTATTTGTCCTACAATTCTCTATTTTAGGCAAAGTCTATCTATCTTACACCGCACGAGTTTACAGTTGAGTCCGGTCTGATGACACCGACTCAAAAAAAGCTTCGCATTGCCTTCCGTCGAACTTTCAAAGAAGAAATAAACCGGCTTTATCAGGAGGAGATGATTTTGTAAATTAGTAAAACGGGAGGGTGAATGAGACTCTGGAGCTTTGAAAGTCAATGAGAGAATTGCCTCTTTCGTTGCCGACTCACGCAACTGTTACTGGACTTTGCATTTCCTACTGGTCCTCTCTGTCTCTACTTTTCGGTGATTATTGTTAAATTTGTACTCAAAGCCGTCCTTTATGTTCCTCTCTCGTCGGTTCAATGCACCTTTCATTTTTGCTCGTGGTGGCATATTTCACACCTCTTCTCCTTCCCCCACCCTCTCCTTCCCGACCTTATTGTTTCGATCTTGTGTCATTTATCCTGTGTCGGAAACTAATAAATTGAATTGTTAATGTATTACCAGGCTCCGCACTTATGCTAGCCTTTTTGATCCCGAAGTGTGGCGACATGACTTAGCTAACGACTCCACTTTTATGTAACCATAGTTAAGTTTATCGGTGGATTTTTCGCGATTCGAGTTGGGCAGTTTGGTTACTGGGCCAAATTGTTGTGATAATCTCTATTAGCTCGTATCAGTTTATGTGCCCCGGGCTTACGTTGAAAATCAAAAGGTGCTCAATTGGGTGAATCAAGCTAGAATTGTGTCTACATCCCACATAACTGTTGAAGCACCAACTTCATGTGTAGTCATAGCAGTCTCCTTTGTGTGCATTAATGTGGTTCAAGATTAGATTTGTTTTGATGTAGTGTCGGGGTAGTAGTGAAAACGACAGTCGGTATGAATGCATAGATAGCGTGAAAAAGGGGATGAGTAGCCAGTGATAACCCTTTTAAAGATATAATGCAAGAATACATTAGAAATGAAATGAGTTTGTTTAAACGAATGGCATACTAGAATGTCGATGTAATGACATGGAGAGAACTTCGTGGGTTGGAGGCCTGTGATGGTATAATCTAACCCATTAATCTTGCGTGATTGATAGTTCCCTCGGATTGAATCGTGAATCACTCTGACGACATCATCGCCCTTTGAAGTGATGGGACTCTGATCAGCCCTGCTACAGCGCTTTATGCTATGACTAGTAGGTTTTATGGATAAAAGTAGCCCTCATATGATTGTACTGCCTCTAATGCGTTAAGGTGATTGAATAAATCCCCACAGTACCAAGCTATTCATTTCGTGTTCCTTTTACCACTAATTCTATCTTGATAACTGAGTGCGAAAAAAGTAGTTATTATGAATAATATCTAGCCCATACTAATGGGAAGTCTAGTGGTTCGTTAATGCCACCTTGTGGGGTTAATGTCCTTGTGAAAATGGCAATGAAATTTCAGGTGTTCGCGTGGGCACTAATCGGCAAGGTCTACTTCACGGCACCTCCGGCATACGACTCAGACGCCCTTCTTTCCCCAAGTTGTGCGTCTACTCACCGTTACAAAAGCGCAATTACACCTGGCTAGTCAGTAATTCCTGTTTTTACTATTTAAATATCGTTTCCTGTCAGCATGAGCTCCTTGTCACTTTCTTCTGCACTCGCTTTTCCACGACAGTCACACAGAAATACATTTTGTAGTGGCGCCACCTGCCAAGAGGATGGTAGCTCAGACGTGCCAATCATCATGTGTAAAATGTTACTGACATAACTCTTAAATCACTTAACAGTAGCTCTTCAAAGTGTTGCATTAATCTAATTGCACGAAATGCATAAATCCTAATTAGCTAAGACACTTTTTGGGTGAAGGTGCCACCTCAGAGCACGCCGCTGTATAACATCTAGACGCTGGCGTTTAGCCGCTTCAAAAAACCCACTGTTGAATGGCAGTAGACTTAGTTAACTTCACTCCTTTTCTGATTTTGTACTTGACTGCCCTACCATTTCATGAAAACTTTTTTTTTCCACCAGCTTATGAGAAGGCTCTATGACAACTTGCCTCAAGTTAAATGCACATTACATTCTGGAGAATCTTTTCGAGTAGTCTAGGTTGCCGTTAATCTCTTTTGAAATCCGGAGGAAGTGTTGCTGGCGCTTTGTCTATGGCATGTGCAATCCCCAGCATGACTGTTAGAGGTTGATAAGTCCCAAAAAAAACACTCAATTTGAGGCACTGAACTTTTTAAAAAAAAGAAAACATCTCACACTGTAAGTCCCAGGAGCATTTTAGGCCTACTTGTGCTGTTTTTTTTTCGTTTTTCTCCTTCACCGAAGCCCTTTTTCGAGTAATCGAATGTTATGAAAGGAATTCTTTGTGCTCCAGAGAAATCCTGAAAAAAAGGTGAACTTCTAATCAAGTGGTCAAATTCTGAACCAGAATTTTTTCAAGCCCACTCGTGTTCTTTAACACCACTGCTTGCTCCATTATTAAATTCCACCTGGTTGTAAGGCTTTCAGATGATCATCAGCATTTGGTCAGTAATGCTCGCTATGTTTACGAGTGTAACTTTCCGGTTTGCTATTTTGTAATGCACTTATAATAGAATTAAAACGACAATCCTAGTTTCCTAGCAAACATCGTGATGTGATTTTTCGCTCAAGCAGAATGAAATTGCGAGAATTCATCAGAAGTAGCAATAGATTATTGTGGCTCGTGGTAAATGCTTTTTCGCCAGGAGGGTACTTGAGTTGTTTACGCAAAAGCCATTGAAGCTTGTTATCCAATTTCGTGAGAAGTGGAGCACCAGTCACTCCACCTCTGCGTGCTCCACGCGTGTGCTCGACGCGACTATGCCCGCGCCTAGACGAGGGCTGAGTTGCTGGGATCCACCGTCGTCGTCGTCGTCGTCGTCGTCGTGACCACCTCTTTCTGCGCATGTGTGGCCAATAGGCTTTGACCAGACTGCGCCACTATCCGGTATATTGCACCCAGAGAAGAGAGCACTCACCTTAGTTCTACACTCTCTCCCTTCCCTATCTACTCCCATCCAAGCACTTACGTCTAAGGGATTCAATAATGGTAGAGGCAAAAATACTTTATAACAAAGCCTTGACGACAAATGGTTCGGAGTTGCCATCATCGTTTCCTTAACTGATTCATTTATCCAAACACCGAAGCAATAATTATAAGCTCTATTTGATAAGCCCAAGTTATCCATAAAACTGCTAACTAATCATCGATTCCCAACTTTCACCGCAAATAATGTAGTTTGCGACATTCCTTTTGAATGAATGGAGAGTGATCTGGTATCTTCACTGGAATGCCTCCATTGCAAGAACAAGTGAGTAGAGAAGCGCACACACACAATCACATGCATCCGTGCCAGACTGCGTGAATAATCGCTTGGCAGAAACAATGGAGCAAAACTGGTGAAACTTTTTCATCTGCCTTGCAAGGATGTGATTTGGGCTACAATGCTAATCCGAACATTAGCACATTCCATCAACTTCAGATACGCAAAGTCTTCATGAAGTAAAACTGCTGGCTTTAGATGAGGGGATGTGAAGATACAAGCTGGTGAGCAACCATCTATTCTTCAAATGGGAGAAAAACTACCATGACAGTTAGGCTTTCAAGAAAAATCTTTTGAGTATGGTAAATGTGAGTCATGTGGAACCAAAGGCATGGGAGGATCACGATTTTGCACCACTTGTTCGATGCTCAGTGCATGTGCACCCAGGTCTACCTGATAAACTTCTGATGAGGTTGAAGAGGGGAAGTAATTATGCGGGTTTTGGTTGCCATAAAACCGCATAATCACCTCAAGGAATAGTCACTTTCCATGAAATGTGGGGTCACGTGCCATATGAGCTACCGCTAATTCTCTCTGAGTGGACGCTAATGAATAAAGCGCCCCAAGTTTAATCAAAATCCTTCAGACCTACGAAGAAAATATTACAATATTAATGCAAATAAAGTAATACAAATACCATCTCACTGCATTTGATCCCGTGGCTGTGAGCTTCAAACATCTATCTGTGCTCCATTTACTTCCATAGTACCCACCTTTTAGTTAGCACATTACCCTATAAAACTTCTTCCCAAGAATTCATACATCAAAGGTATCCTTATGTGATTGCGTCAACAGTTGAAGCACTTGATGTAGGTCTTGAGGGCAGATCGTGTGAGGAGGCCCGCCGAGAGCACACCCACCAGCCCCACGACCATGCTGGCGGTAGCATCGCTCCGTCCTCAGTGCGTCATGGTTGCATCTGAAACTATACTGACTAAAGCCTTCCAACCTGATGAGCGTATATCTGAGGGCTCACAGTTATCTGCATTCAACACTGTTAATTTAAGGTCAGTAAAGCTTTTAACTTTTGCAAGGCTGAAACCTGTGTAACGTAGATTTTGAACACAAAGACCAGTCTGTGGCCAAATGCAACTTCTCAGACGTATAATAACT
Source organism: Taenia solium (assembly GCA_001870725.1). Classification (NCBI taxonomy): domain Eukaryota; kingdom Metazoa; phylum Platyhelminthes; class Cestoda; order Cyclophyllidea; family Taeniidae; genus Taenia; species Taenia solium. The sequence continues at coordinate 14,861 of MIEF01004468.1, read as the reverse complement.
AAGCCTACCATTTGTACTACACACAGTGCCATCTGAGTTCATAAATAAGAAACAAAGAGTGAAAATTTCCCAACATCTTCGATTTATGCATGGAGAACACTGGAGACACTATCAATGGCTGAACATGTCAGATACAAACCACATTGGAGTTGATAATAATGGCATTCCAGTGCCTCATTCACTGAATTTGAAAGAAATCAGTCCAATTCGATCACACATCTAACATTCAGCGATAGAAGCAATGTCTGTCTGGAGTCGTGGGTGAATTGGACCGTGACCCAGGTGAACGTGCATACATGTTGCTTCTTTTACGATAAAGTAGGTGAACTATTGTTTTAAAAAGTAGGTTAGACGACTAGGTAGTGACGCATTAGCAAATATCGTTCGAACGTGGGCTTGACATTCATTCCACTCTCACTAAAGTTGTTCAGACCATGTAACAGTCAGAGGGGGACTCACTCACCAATGAGAAGCTAGCTGCTAAATAAATAAGCTTTGTTGCATGGCACATTTACCTAGTCACGTCTGTGTTTCCTGGTTTTACCAAAGGTAAGCACAGAGTGTTAGCATTTTCAGTACGCCAAGTGGACTTTAATTTTAGCTCTTGGTGCCGACTCCGACTAGTGTTTGTCGCCAATGGCGTGTAGGAGGGCCTAGATGTTTATAAAAACCTTTTATAAATTATTAAGTTGCAGAGGTCATGATGCTTCAGGCTAGATTAACACATTTTGACGGTCAGACACGATCACTTAATGGTGCCTCAATAATTGAACACACAAAGCAAACTAGAACAATGGGCTGATGTGTCAAGCAATTTACCAGTTATTTCACCTACTGATGTAATAGCAACCGTATTTTTATCTATGACCGATGGATCATTCACCTGATAGGTTCAATTTAGCTGTATAATTGCGCTACCATGGTTACCTTATTAGAAAGTGAGGGCAATAAAGTAGCATTACCAGCCATGGCTACTGTCGCCTCAAAGCGCAAAATTGCATGAGCAAAGCCATCCACCGTACCTTGTGAACAGATTCTCACACATTTGATCGCCTTTCTACTTCCTCTGAATGCATGCACAAATAATGGTGACTTCCCACAGCGATCATTTCGGTTTAGAGTATACCCGAACTTGCAAACCAACGGTAGCACTTTTCGGTAGGTAAAAGATGAAAGGCTTTTTTCTTACCTAGTACACAAACACCAATACCTTACTGTCCCATGCAAAACTATTCCTACTTGTGGATTATTTGCATATCAACTAATTTGTGTAGTCAGAAGATAATGTGCCTTACTTACAGTTTCAATGGAGTGTAAGAAGGTAGATAGAGGCGATGTTTTGGAACTGGGACTCTAAATTATGCCACCCACCCTTCAGGATCCAGGCGTGGGTCACAAAGGGACTTTGAGTTCCCTGGGTCACACGACGTGCCCCATTCCGATTTCCAGTTCGTAAACATTTCAGTCATGCATCATAACGCCTCGGTGATTGCCAGTGGTAGGTGATCAGTTCGAACTCCCGCAGAAATACTTTTGTGGCGAATGATTCATCATTTTTGGCGGCCAAGAGGAACATATTGCACTTTCATACACTCAGTTGGCATATCATGCATCTGACATCTTTTACACCGTGACCGGTAGTACGATACGGTCGCCAGCACTTGCAACGGTTAATATGCTGTTGACATGTTGGCGCACTGAAAATCACGTCTTCTAGTCGAACGATCTGCCAGGACAGACGCACCGGACATCATACGAGGATCGGCATTATAGCTCCTGTAAACAGTGAACACAGTAGATACAGTACTTAATGTGAATAGTAAAGGAAAACGCGTCAGTTAAAAGGAAAGGCTTTAGGTTTCAACAAGTTTCACTGCTTTAAATTAAGGGGTTTCCACCGATTCCGTGCCTAATTTAGTCAAGAAAACATCCACTTAATAAAGACACTAAAATGCCAGTTCAAAATTTAGAACGACAGGAGTACGTTCTCAATTGCCACTGAAGATTGGAGAAACTCGCTTAACGAGAATCCTGCCGTGTTTATTGCAACGAGGGTGAGCTTTTAAGCACCCACAAACTTACCACAAAGTTTAAAAACGGTTTTGAATTGTTGAGGATGTAAAAGTACTCATTAAAACCCATCCATTTACCTCATCACCCACTCACCCACTTATTTTTGCAGTCTCCCTCAGAAAGATTTAGCAACCGCGTGCGTGCATGCGTGCGCGCACACACACTCGCATCGGCCCACCTTTTGGGTGCGCTTGCACTTGTCGCCGGACGTGGGCCTGAGATGATCACGCACCCGCAGAACGCGCACCGCCGCACACATCCGCGTGAGTCAGCGCGCACGCCCTGCGCGGCGGCAGGCTGGGAGGGGGGGAGGGGGAGTACTCCCTCAGGAAGTTGATGCTGGGCTCGCACAACCAGCCCCTCAATCCCACTGACCCCAGCCCGAACAAACACTGTGTGGCGAAACGGCTGTTGCTCCAACGGTCTGAAAGTTCATAATATTTAGGGGCAAATATGGCAGTCCCAAAAAACAAGGTAGTATTTGAGTGCAAAGATTTCACACCAAAGGGAACCGCCCAAATATGCCTTTCAAGGTTTCAACGTGGTCAATGGCATATCAACACAGGTGACAGCCAAAGGACTGCCATAACTGTTCAGGATTCCAGAAGCTAAGTTTACAAACCATTTTAGTGCGAAATGAGCACCGTGCTTGTCACCTGATAACAGTTATGGCAAAGCGTAAAGTAATCGACACGATTACTGCTCTGTTCCACTTCGAAATCGATTGCCAGGACTGAGCTAAAATGAAATGGAGTGGTACAATAGAGATATTTTATGAATTTCTCTCTAAATTCTAGCGCGAGTGGTGTAAGTCTGCCTGTGTTTTGAACAATAAGAACATTAATGCGAGGCCGCGAGACCTTTTTGAATACTAATAGACAGATTTAAAGGCAAAAAACCATGGGAATGAAGAGGGGAAGCCATGCGATGACACAATCTACACGTAGCAACGCTCCCCTTGCAAAAGCTGAAAGCCACAGAGCCACTGAACGCGTGAGAAAAAGCAACGTCCAGGCATTTTCCCATTGGCTGAAGAGGCGAAGCACCCTTGGTGAGTGCTTGTGCACTGACGGTGGGAGGGATGGCATGGCTATGGGGTGACCCGTGGTTCATCTCCATCATAAAGTCGAATTAGTTTTCATCCTATTTAAATAAATTCAGTAAAACGAATTTTTCATTTTAAATGCACACATAAATATGAAATTTCTAGAAGAAAAAGAGGACTAATCTGCTTCGAAATCACCAGAAGGGCTCACTGGAAAATTCTACGCGTTCTAAGGGTCTGGGTGTAAGTTTAATGATAAGATCAATTCCCAAACTTATCCAAAAAAAAACAATTAAAAACTAGCAAATTAATTGGAATGGGCTACTGGATGACCAGTGAATACGCAGACGTGTCTAGCTGAGTAAAAATTCAGACCAAATTAAATTGATACTAAAAATCTTTAATCATTTACTAAGTTTTTGATGACCAAACACCTTTTATGGGCATTAATCATGCCAAAACAATTAAATAGGGTAATTCCATCAGTAGAAACCAGTGATAACAAAGTGGGGATTCCCTGAAGCCATGCAGTCCTAACTCCCTGAAGGTCTGGGAGGCTTCTATGGTAGCCAGCAAGCTGCAGTGCAGAGCAAACTTGCAATCTATAGAGCCCTAAAGTTAGTGTCTCGAAAAAGAAAATCAACGCAACAAAATAGTCTGAATTGCGCTATACTTTTGGAAGTTCAGCAGGCTTAACATTGTAATGAATTTATGAGTGTTAGGTAAAATCGGGCTCCAAGTAGGTAAAATTAGCCCATTTGATAAGAATAGCAAGCATTTAGCAAACCGAAATCTAATGTATAAGGCTATGAAACAAAATTTTCGAGAAAATTCAACAGTTTTTAATCAGCTATTTTATTTCCGCCAATTCAAGCTTACAAATATTGGCCAATCACTTCATAGGCGCCTGTTGTCGACTACGCGGTAAGGCTTTCTCTTGTTGTGTGTCAGCTTTCAATTTGACAAATGTTGTTTTCGATGTTCCTTGTGGTAGTCCGAGCTGCATTTGAAATTTCGCATCTGCAGTCGTTCTTTTTATGAGACACTAAACCAAAAATGTGTTTCAGTAAGCGGAAAATATTCCTCCTTGCTGCGATTTTTGTAGCATTTAAGAATTTCAAATATCTCTTGAGCCTGTTGTTGTTTTTGTAGAAACAGGCATCTTTTTGGATATGGTCATTTGGTTACGAAGATTTCTTTTATTGCCTCTCCAGCTTACTTGCTTTTTATGATGCTGTTTTGAAATTTAAATTGATAACTTTTACCCTTGAGCATCATCAGTTCTTTCCTATTTCGGACAAATATGAGACGAATCGCCCAAACAAAACTGGTTTTTTCCTGTATTGTTAGTGTCAATTGTTCATCCTTAGAGCTTCATTTCCATCATAAAATTCACTAGCAATATTTCCCACACGAGTTTCTCACAGATCTTGTTTTTGGTGTTGTAGCATGTATTCTTCTCATTATCTTCTGAGAAAAATCGTATTTGCGATTACGGGGCCCGAGTTGATCAGTGTTCCGACGGGTTTCAGGACACCCGTTAGTTATATCTTACTAAAACCATTTTTAGTCTGAACCTTATACTGCAGACGTGTTTGAACGAGTGCTTTCTGTTGCGATCAAAATGTCAAATGCATGCATGGACCTAGCAAAATGGACTGTGTGGCTTTGGTTACCGTTTGCAATTTCTGATCGTAAGCGCATGTATTAATCATCAGGATTGGTACAGTTTTCCGCTGGAGCACTCTTTATTCGCATTTGAAGTTGGGATGCACGCTAACTGCGGCATACTTTGTGCTTTACATTCTCAGGGGTAAGTGTATTAATGTGCGCACTTCATGTTATATGCATATTAGGGTTCGCCCGTCTCATGAATCCATATTATAAGCGGTTTGTGATAACATATTTGAACGCAGAGGACAACTTAGATCAGAATCTTATTGTATATTCGCTTCATTTAATAAGTCCATTCTAGGATGCATTAACACTTTATGGCTTTCGGTATCCATGGCCAGCCCAATTCGACGTTCGCGATTTGGAGCCTAGTTTACGTTTCGAACGTAAGGCAGTGGTCACTAGATGTGAGGAGTCCTATTCGATTTTAGCGCCGTTCCTGTAAGTTGTCATGCTCCGTGAGCATTCATTGTGCATGCAGATTGTCTTACTGTTTCGTTTTTCTAGCTCGTTTCTTGCAAATACCGTTGGAGTGAGAATGGTTTATCCCGGTTGCTTGGGCGTGTTCAATTCTTGGGCGCGTACGTTACCGTCTTGTTAAATCAATCTGAATTAGTTGGTTCCTGGTTTTATGTTTTCGCATTTATTTAATGCAAAAGAAATCTACAGCCTTGAAACTACAATCAACACTTGATGCTTTTACCCGGCATTCTATGTTATTTTGAACATAAGATTGGTTTGAAGATTTCGTAAGCAATCACAAGTAGACCAACAATAGGTGTAGCCCTAAAAATCTAGGTGCTTTTTTCATTAGCTATCTGTGGAAATCAGTGCTTCCCCACTTTATTCATTATCAGGGTGGGCATGAATCTTAGTACCTTCATCATCAGCTATAAAAGTTAGGTATGCTCAAAGGTTTAACCTGACTAGCTAGGTTTTGCATCACCTTATGCTTAATTTAATTCACGGCATGTGCCGTCAGCAGCTTATTTCCGTTTATTAGAACACTGACGCATTTTCCAACATGTGATAAGACTGGGGTGGTTATTATTGGTTTGCTTCCCAAAAAGTAGTTGTGCTGAATCAGATGAAAGATAGCGTGCATGTCGTATTTTTAGTTGAACCTCGAATGAAGGCGTTGGAGGCTTTACGATCAAAAGTGAGTCATGAATAGAACATTCCCAATTTCTCATTCGCTTGCTACTAACCAACCACCTCCATGCGAGTAAGCACATTCGTTTGTTCCACGAACTTGTTCTGCTTTTCTTATCAGGCATTGCAGCCTACAAGAAAATGTAAGAACTGAGGTGCGCTTTCAGATATGTGTTTTTATGAAAATTTTACCAGGTGATTTTGCTATTGGTGTATGCATCTTCGACGCAGAATTCACTGCTTGTTTCACTACAGGAATCAGATTGTTTTCCGGCGGGTTCAGCACGTGAAATCTTCAAGTAACCTTTTTTTGCCAATTTAGAGAGATTTTTATTCAGAATGTTGGACCAGCGTAAAGTAGCCTCCAACACTACCTCTGCTTCGGTTGAAGTCCTATCCTGATCCATAGTTAAGCTGTCATTCAGGCAATTGCCGAGACATTTTTAAAAAATCATATGGCATAATGATACCGTATTTTAAGGGTACTTAAGACTCGGTAGTCAACTCCTGCTTTTTTCATTGCTTCTCCTTTCTAGATCGAGGGGAGGGTAGATGCAACAACTTTTCAATAGCTTGCTACATTTATCCTGATTCTTAAGTAAATCGCCAATGCCAGCTATTTTATTCGCAAGTGGAAGTGAATCATCAATCATAGCATGCTCTACCAGTCTCCCTCAAATGTCTCAAACTACCCCTCACCTTTTTCTTAGGAAAATTTCGATGGCAAGATGTCCCATCTTTATGAGTTAACTTACAGATAAGCCGTTGGTAGACACCCTATAACCTGAGACGGAATCCGGGTGCTCTACTAGAGTAATTTGAGGCTGGACAACGGTCTGGAGGCAAACCTGTAGCACGAATTTCTTGGCCATTCAGGACAATTTCTAGCTGCGCTCACATTACCTCGATTGGTCCATGTAATATGTGAAGTTTCCGTCTTTTTTTCAACTCAGATTGAAGGGATCTGAAGATAGGAACGCTTATTTTATTCTATCCCGTAAAGCGCACTTCCGTTTCCCCTAAATATCTCCCCATTTTCCAAGCAATTTCGTGTTCAGGATTATTTTGTTTCGAGGTTCAATCGTTAATCAAGAAATGTTTTACTACCAAATATAGATAATAAAGGTTTCATTCAAGCTACCAAAATGTCTTCGTAAGTCCATTGCATTGTCACGCGTAATTCCGGCTAGCACAATTCTGTTGCTTTTATGAGGAATTTTAAACTCATGCTCATTTCTCATGAAATCATCAATCTTTTGGCTACAAAAATGCAGCATGCACTAGACATTTTAGTTTGGATGGCAACGAATGTTCTCCTCACCTGAGACTACCCATGGTTAAGTAATTATGAAAGGTTTACTTCATCCATTTACTGAATTGGAGCTTCAAGTGTTGCTAGGCTCGGAACTGTTTAGCTTAAGACATGCGTGATTAACCCACTATTTCTAGGGACACTATTGAAACATCAGTTGAGGATGGCCTTTATTTTGTGGGAACTATGGTGAGCTGCATCGTTCCAATCCAGTATGATCTCCTCTAGCTTCACCCATTTGCCCAGTTAAAGTGTTTTTCCATTTTATACCCTAGCGAATGCGCGCACTTCTTTCCTTCCGTTTGCTATTTAAATCCTTGAAGATAGGTTCCTATGCTTTCACATAATGCTAGAATTTTCAAACCGCTCAAGTATGCTAATTACCGTTCCGAAAAATTATGCCTTGCTGCTTTGATGCATTCAAAAATCTCAGAAAGAATGCTGAACCAAAATATGCAGACAGTAGTGATGAGATTGGGTAGATAGTCTTCTTTTATTGGACTAAAGATATTTGGTGCATTTGCTGGATATGTAGTTTTGTTGCGCAGGATTATGTGAAATTCCGTATTGTTTACTAACACAGTACAATGCCCGTCGTGTGGGTCTTATTACTATTGAGGGTCTGTTTGTGGAAGCCTTCTATGTCGATCGACGAAGGGACGAATCAGAGAATGGAATGACTCTGGTAAGCAGCTAGATTTGTTGACTTGAAATAGTCATTGTATATGTGGCAATTATTTCTGCTTTACTCCCCGCTTAGAGAATTTCAGAATAAGCGCACAATTTACTCTGTAGTCATACCTTTTCCTCTGAGGTTATCTGTTGTGAAGGAAATGCGGGATTTGCTGAGATTGGCATTTCTGGTGTCCCATTGTCAAGTGGCCTCTCGATCCTCGCGTGGAATCACCCCGGCTTTGGGAGCAGCATGGTGCGTGTACAGTGCGACTTTTTTACAATTCGGATCCTATTTCTTTTGCCCGATCTGGCAAATGTTCTCATTCCTTGATTTCATTTGGATATTCAGCGCTTGAATTGATATTTTCTGTACGGAAGTAAAACAAAGACTCATACGTTCCTGCTGTCAGTCACCATAGCTTAGATAGTCTGCTGAGGCGGGAAACACCTTTGGTACGTAGTTAAGCGGGTTTTGCTTCAAATAGGGCATGCCATTCCCAGAGCAAGAGGTGAATGCGGTGGAGGCGGTAGTACTCTTCGCTATCCACTATCTCCACTTTGAGCCTGCAGACATTCGCCTCTTTGGCTGGTCTATCGGTGGCTTCTCCGCTACCTGGGCTGCGATGCATCTACCCAGTGTCGGAGGATTGGTGTGTACTTTTATGCAATTGCAAAATCTCTTTAATGTAGTTTTGCTTTAAACTAAACTCTACTTTCGTGGACCTAAGTAAACTTAGTCGTGAAAACGAAATTAAAAAAAAAAACGATTTTCAGCTCATTTGGGACTGCACTCTGATTTTTTTGTCCGTTTTAACGCGTGATTGGGTCGACTAACCTATTATGGAACTATTGAAACAAGGTAACTCGCTAGTTGAATCCCTTAGGAGATAAAAGGATAACTAGCACCATGCCGTTTTACTTTCTAGATTTTGGATGCAACATTCGACACACTCGATGAATTGAGCAGGAATGCTTTACCATTTATTGGAGGTAGTTGCCGTTTTTTAACAAACTTTCTTAAACGTTTCCTCCCTGCGTCTTAAAGTGTCAACAAGGCGCTACGGTGTTGTGCTCTGCTTGCCTCAGCTAGTCCTTTCGATGAGGCTTGCATCCTACAGCAAGATGCAGTTTGAAGCTGTGTTTAGCATATGCGATAAATCAATGTAACAATGAAATAATTCGCCTATTTTTGGTGCAGAAACCATCCCCGTCGCTTTGGTTCGAAAGTTCTTCAATTTAAACAACATCGCACAGATTACCGAGTAAGTCATCTGGCATTAAATTGAGTCTCCATAACTGCACCTTCCATCAGCTCGAGACCGTGCTATAGAGCTGTGCACATGGTGAATACATTAAATTCGCAGCGCACATACACTCCACTTTATCACTTTACACTCAAAGCTCCTTTTTCCCTAAGGTACCCGGGTCCGATTAGAATTATACGGCGTAGCAATGACGAGGTCATATCCACGAAGTAAGTTCCTGCTTCTGCATGTGAATTTTGCCAACTCCTTCAAACCCGAGAGTCCATCAATAGACAACCATCTAGGGAGAGTGGAACAGTGCAGTCCCTTCCATCGAATCGTTTAATTCCTTGTCTTCGCAGTTCGCATAAATTTTAAAACTGAAGTTTCTCGCGTAGGGGTAGAAAAGTTTGCCCATGCCATATCAAATCAAAGCTTTCTTATTAGTGGTGGACCTTGGTTAACTAGGAATAATGCATGTATGCTTCTAAAACCGAGACTTCTTTTTAGTGCGGATGAGCAGAGACTATCGAATCGTGGGAATTGTTTGGTTTTCGGTTTGCTGAAATACAGGTAAGTTGACTTAGCAGCAACTGTTTGTATTAACAAATGCATTTTATTCAATAGGATCGGCAAGCGTTTGTCATTAGATCTTTATTTAGAGTAGATGAATGAAGGGTTTCGATGCTAATGGAATTTGCAGTCTAAACTATGTGAGTCTCCCTCAGGTTTCCTCACTTATTTAATGACGACACGGAAGTTCTGCTTTGGAAATACCTCGCAATGGATAAGGCTGAACAGGGTAGGTCAATGGACCGAAATCTCCACCTTCCTATTTTATTTTGTGGAACACATTATCTGGTGATTGATGATATCCGTACCAGGCAATAGCTTAAGCATTCATTCGTCTTGGTGCGCGGCAAGATGTATTGACTTGCTTGTTCCTGCAAGTGCTTGTTCAGTGGTGTACTGAATGTACTGGTGTACATGCGTACACATTCGAACCCCCGTTTTCCTTAATGCTCCCTCAAGCATAATCTTTAGTTGTAGTCAATTAAAATGGCGTTGTTTATTCATTGGCCTGGTTGTTAATTACGCAGTTTAACACTATTAACGTACTAATTGCAGTGTAAGTGATGCGGTGCAATGCGTGGCGTAGAACAGAACTGTACATGAAAGCTGTAGTATGCCGCTTTCGAAACCATTTTTACTGTCGCGTTTTTTCCCGTAAGAATGCTACCGACCTTAATTTAAATCGGTAAAACCTTTTTTAAAGAAGGGTTGATTAATCCTGGTTTTGGCCAGGTGTGTGTGTGCACCACCGAACCTCGGCTTGCCTCATCCACCAACCCAAGAAACCTCGATAGTAGTCTTCGTAATACCCAAAGTTCCGGAATCATGGTAATTATTGCCACATTTATTTGCGATTCGGAATGTAATTCTGCCTGTAGAGTCCTATTTGGCGAAACACGGCATAGTGGACGAGGTGATGGCGCCAATTTTGCAGCACGAGTTCCGTAAGGAGATGCTGGAATTTGCTTGCTCTGAGGATGATGCCACCGGTTTGACGATGGATGTGCGCTTCTCTCTCTCCTTCCCCTCCCACTTGGGCGATGGGGGCATCAGTGATGCTATGAAACGCTCTGTCCTCATTTATTTGGTACGTCTCGATGCACACTACACCCTTTACTACTATCTGGCACTTGAGCTCCACTAACATACTCACATAGACCCTAGAGCTAGACGGACACTGACTTTCTTATCGAGATCAAGCTTTATTTTGGTAGGGAAGGACATCGCAACGGGACCAATTTAATGATAATATTTAAGTTCTAATTACCTTGTTTTTCATGATTAGTGTCCGAAAAATCCCGTTAACGAGGGGATGTTTCCCATGTACAGTCACAAGCAGGAACAGTGTTCTGGAGATTCGACTCGTCCCCTTGTAGACCAGTAAGTATTTTGTGGAGGCGAAGGGTAGTCACTGCACCATACTGGACCAGGCGGACTTCCAGGAGCCTTGGTCTGAGTCCCTCGTCCTCTGTCGCTCGCAGACCGTCAACATCGATTTGCAGGCGGAAGGCAGCAGTGCCAGCGATGACTTCGATGACAGCGCGAACGAAAGAGAAGTTAACGACTGGGAAGAAGTTGCCTGATAGAGGGTCTAAAATTTCCCTCTCTCTACATGAGAACACCCTTTCTTCCCGGCATTGCCCTTGTGAAAATTGGCCTATCATATTTTTCTTGGGGTTTGAGTAAACTTAATCTTAACTGCTACTGTTGGGCAACGGTTTTTCCTCAAATTATAAATTTAAGCGATGGAAGTTGTAAGCACACTTCTGGCGTTTAGCCCCAAGTTCATTTAATACTGTTCAAGACTAGCATAATGAAAGGGATGACCCAACCATTGCAATAGAGGTTTAGTGCTGCAAACGATGTAACCAGCGCTAAGAATTTCTCGAATCGATGGTGAACAAGGTCGTTTACCATAAGTGGACCACAAATATGTAGTAATAACCCCTCAAGGAGTGCTTCCGTCTATTAAGCGCCTTTATTCGTCATAGGCACGGATGAATCCATTGGTAGAAAAGGTGGGGTTCATAGCTTCGTAAGAATGAGGATGGGCCCATAATCAGCGCTGATTGGGTGGACCTTATCAACTTTGTCGCATAAGATTCAAACTAGAGAACAAATAGTGAGGGTGGATTGATTCAACTGATTAGATTGTAGGTTGGTAGATCAAAGAATCAAATGGACGGATTAGGGACACACGCTCTGACCGACGCGATCGTGAGCAGGACGTCGGTCAAGCTAGTTGGCAGAAGTAAGCAGTTTGGCTGCAGCTCCATCAAGATGCCAAGAGGGTTTCGATGCAAGAGGTTGAACCATGCTTGCGGGGTACATCACCGACGGATGGTCGTCCTCTATGATTTTCTGCAATGTAAGACCGAGACTGGGAGAGAATCTACCACATCCAAGGTGTTGGTCCAACATTGGGATTAAAATGCTAGTTAAGAGAAGGCAAATACAATTCGTTCTATTAATTTGGAGCTAACTGCAGAGGCCATTGAGCAAGAGCACTTCCTATGGTAGCATAGTAGGATCGAGTGTTTAAGCTAGAAAGAAAGGGGTTTGAATCTCCATTACTGTAATGAATTGTGCACTAAAACAGAGTCGCGATGGATTCGGCTACACAATTGCCCATACTGTGCATTGTGTTACAGGGAAACTCACTTTGATGACTTCTGCCTTATTGGCCCCGGTGACAACAAACATCACCTTGTTAGCTTTATTGATCACAGGGAGAGTTAGGGTCACTCGGTTCGGTGGGGGCTTTGGACTATCAGTGATCGGAGCGACAACTAGATTCTCAACCTTTAAAAAGGGAGAGATGACGGGTTAGCTAACTGCAATTGCACATCCCAGGTAAAGGCACAAACCAATTGGTAGACCTCAAAATTGAATTATACCACAAAAATAAATTTTTGAAATAAATTCTAAAAGCTTAATTGATAAAAACTTCGAACCTCTAGAAGTTTGTGACGCGGAAACAATGAGCAAGTGTGACCATCTGGACCTATGCCCAAAATAAGGAGGTCAAAGACCGGATAGCCGTTTTCTGCGCCAAAGAATTCGAGAATATCTTTTTGATAGAGTTCCGCTACTTCTTCTGTTGTTGCAGCGGTGGGGTCGATCTTGTGTACAATAGGTGCAGGTGAAAGTTTTGAAAAGAGGGTTTTTCGATAGACGCCATATGTTGACTCTGGATCATCGAACGGAACAACTCTTTCGTCACAGAAGAAAAAGTGCACACGACTCCAATCAACGTCAATCAAAGAGATCAAACCAGGTGAAATCTGGGTGGGCATGGAACCACCTTTTATAAAAAAGTGTACACTGTAATTAGAAACTCGGATTTTTCGAAGAGCCTAGCCATTAAAAACAAATTATACGAAAGGAATAAGAACACAATTAAATAATTCAGTCGATAGACAAACCGGACAGTCCAACAGTCACAGTTCTACGATCACTTGTGGTTAAGCTCAAAACCGAGTGAATTTCTTCTACAACTGCGTTCTTGAAAGCTACATCCGAGGCATTGACAAAGACACGTGGCATGCCTGGACCTGTCGGAAAAATTATAGTCCTAATCAAAACCAGGACTGTCATATACTCATGTAGGTCATCACACCAGGAGAACCCAAATTTGCAATGTTTTTTTTAGATAATAGTTAAAATGAGAATATTAGTGAACAGAAAATGAAAAAAGACCAAAACCTCTCACAGGGTAAACAGAGCACCAATGCACACAATTCCCAAATTCCCGCTCTGTTTAGTTAGCTTCAATTGTGCAAGGCTTTCACATCATTCTTGACACTGAATATAACTAGTAACTTCATGTGATACTCCTATTTAATGCACAAAGATTTGTAGCTTTATGACAGCCTCTTTTGATGGATTAAAACCCAGCCAAGTATAAGTAAGCAATTTCAATCCTTATTATTGCACTTATAATTATCAAAATCTCTACTACTTAGTTACCACGGTTTTAATTACGCATATCCTTTAGTATGAAATGGCTCACCCTGCATGTTTAGCTTTTGAGACTTACTTTAAGGTAAAAGAAGGCATGGTGCTAGGGTAGAACATGTTGTAATACTTTGTTTGTTCGAACTGCCGGTTTCGGTCACTTGGGTGGCCATTGTAGCGTAGTACTAGAACAGAATATATATTCTGGAAACAGAGGACTTGGAGGCTGTTGGCACGGACTAGAGGCCGGCCAACCAGCTAGTACGATATGGCCACCCATGTGACCAAATGTGGCAGTTCGAACAAGCATTATTTCATAGCCCCTCCTTCCTTTCGAGCATTGCCCCAAATGCTCTCCTCATTTAGCCTTCCGTGTCAGCCATCACAACGTAATCAGTGCTGTGAGAAGCAACCACGAGCTAACCGTCCCAGTCATCGGGATTCGAGTGCATGTGTCCTTGTAGTGTCATCAATTCCGCGTAGTACTCGGTGCAGCAGACGCGTATTTCCGAGTCCCCTCTCTCATGATAATGTGTCCCATCAAATGATGGGGGTACGAATTCAAGTTTTCGAATGGGTCGAGGCACGCACAACACATATTGTGATTGCAGGCTTTTTTCGATGCCGTAGGAGAAACGCGAGGGTATCGTATAACCCTGAGCAAATGGGGCGATTGGGCCTCATAAGAACAGGATACACGCTATCCAAGTGTGCAAAGTATAAATCGATGCTATCGAATGGCGTCCCACACATTCTACATCTGTGGACACACATTTTTTCGAAGGAAGGCGAGTTGCCCAAGAGCAGGAGAGGGAGCTTACGGAGGATGCTTGACCGCAACTTTGCTGTTCCCCCTTGGCAGTTCCACTGGACATGGAGTTCACGGCTAGTGTCGCTTCAGTTGTTAATAGCTTCCTTGCAGAACACGAGGGAGAGGGAGGTGCCGAAGATGGACGTCGATCTCAGCCCTTCTGTTATGGGATGCCAGAGGTTCTCTCATCCGTAGCACATGCACTTCTTTCACACCGCCAAAGCTTGCCACAAGGGGTATGGAACAAGATAGAAATCCATCAATGTCGGATCCGCTTTCCGCTGCCACCAATGTAGCGTCCCGAGGCTCCAGAAAATATACATTCTGGAACCAGAGGGCTTGGGG
>MIEF01004330.1:0-76284 GCA_001870725.1 Taenia solium | reverse complement strand
TGGATGAGGCCTTCTGGCGATTCCACCTCCTTAGGCTCCACTTCCTGAGATTCGCGATGCTCATGCTTTTCCCAAGGCATTAAACTAGGGCCATAGGTGAATAAAGCCATCTGAACTGCGAGAGAGGAAAGTGAAGAAGACTTTCATTAGGCCTCAGCTTCTATTTGCAGTCAAAAGGCGGTTTCCCAAGCACACTTAAGGTAGGGGCAAGCTATGTACAAAGAAAAGGTAATGTTCGTGGCATATAGTGTGGCGGTGTAAAAAACGCCGTAATACGATGTAGCAGGTGTCTTTGTTTCTCTCCTATGCAGACGGTAAATGGTTCGGTGTTGAAGAGTTTAATTATCATCCTGATTTGATGGAGGGTGTGGAGGAGGAAAAGGAGGCAAATGACTGTGTCGTCTAGTGTTGGCAGGATAGAAGTGACCCGTTCCTGGCTGCGCTTTCTTGCGACCAGCTTCCTTGCAGATCGTAGTCATCAAAAGCATTTGCGTGGATTTGTAATGTTAGGCGTCGCGCCAAGATCAACTGCAACTTCCACTTCTACTAACTGTGCAAAATTGGAGTCACCGTGACTTCACAACAGACAGTGATAAGTGACGCGGTTTTTGAGGCGGTGAGACATTCGATCGTGGGATCATGATGTTCAAGTCGAACATTGGATCGGCGACCATTGCCGCCAAGCAGATGACTAACACACTTTCGCAACCGTCTTCACAACGTACCCAAAGCATATAAATACTTAATCAAGAGATTGGAGGCAGGGCTTGAATGCAGAATGTATATCTTACGTGAAATTCGCCCGCACCAAAGACGATGTGTCTACCAACCATCAGGCGTTGGAAAACTTGTCCGCTTAACCCAAGTCCAAGAGTGGTGCAGGGCAGTCGAGCAGGCCCTAGCGGAAGACGCGAAAGCCTTGCTTCAAATATGACCATGCAAATAATACGCAACTGCCCCTTGTAATCCCACCTTGACTTGCGTTTGCTTTCGGGGTTGCAAGTGACTCGCCTCGTAGGTCCCACCCATGCCATCAATGTTTTGAGGGACAGTGCAGCAACCGTCTTCTTGGTGTCATGCCACACAGTGATTCCTACTTCCTTTGATCCCTCATCACCTCGGTTGTTCAGTCCTTGTGAAGATGCACCTGTCTAAACCAAGTGTTCCTGTGTGAGGTGCTTCACGATCGAAACATTGCCAAATCTGTCAATCTACTTGTCGTCGTCAAGGCGTTTGTCCTCCTGCTGAGCAGCTGACCACGCCCCAGGGGTCACTTGGACTCGCTACTACAAGTACTACTGAATCACTATCAACAATCCTAACAGCGAACAGGAACTAACAAACACCAGCGTCACACATTGACATCAAAGCCTAGTAGTGAACATGAAGGGGATCATGAACTTTGTTCTCTCGCAGCCCATAGCACTTCAATTTGCCTCACCTTGTCGCGAACGGAGACACAGACGATATTTGCCCGTCTTGCCTGAGTGTCTCCTCCTTTTACACATAATTTACTGAAGTGAGTTTAACTAGCTTCCTTTGCTCAGTTCGGGCACATTTTAAAGACAAGCATTTAGATTTTTGTCTTGCCGTCAGGACCATTCAAACGGAATTGCATAGTGGCCGCTTAGCTATTAATTACGACATTTCGGAACGGCATTACATCCTTGTCCGCATTTCCTAAATCTCACCGTATCAAACTTAGTTTACATGACCGTTTTTGTCTATAGCTCCTTTCTCCCCCAGTTGGAAACACGATTTCCTCAGCATTGTCTTGACTCCAGTAGCGCATGACATCGATAGAGAAACAACACCACCACAGGTGATACAACGAAACCGAGTGAGTGCATCCTACACTTGGTTGCTCCTTAACGAAGAGACATTATACCAATTGTCAAAGAAGATACCAAATACAATCAGGCTTCTGGGAGCAGTCAGCACTGCACCCGTGTTATAAAGAAGGATGCCTTGGCGTAGGGAGCAAATGCTTCTTAATACCAAGCGCATAAGTTAGTTTCCCCTTTCTCAATTGGGTCTTTATTATTCCTATTCATCTTCTCAAGTAACGCTTCAACAGTCCCTCCACCCTTCAGTCTCAACAGTCTCGTCTTCATCTACCCGTATTGTGGAGGGTGCTGAGGTGCGTCTCCACTGTGAGTACTTTGTGGGACCACAGCCGCACTACAGTTTCACAATGATCATCTCCTTTGCACAGAAGGCGAGTCTGACGAAGTCGCAAGTCCTCTCCCCAGACCACCTTCGGGAAGCTCACGAGAAATTGGGCAAAGTGATGAGTGCAGGCTTCTATACTGTTGCGTGCACCCATCACCATTCCCTTGTGTTTAACTCCACTGATTCCCATTTCTACACCACTACAACAATGATTGTGTTCCTTTTGGATAACGACTTGTGCACTGTCAATGAAGAATGTGAGGAGTGTGGTTATCGCGAGGGAGTTCTCCATGTCGCCGAGGCATGGGGGCTTGTATATCCGTCAAATGGTGCCCATCAATGCTGTGTCTAGGGAAGCGTGGACGCTGACAAAGTGGATGCGCCTGGAGGTGTGCCGAAGAACAGTGTGGAAGTCGGAGTTGACGAAGTGGAGTCTCTACACAGTGGTGATTTGATGAGCTGGCATGACCCTGGTCCTACCAAAGCTCAATTGATTGTGCTGATGAGGGAGCATTTGGGTTGTCTATCCATTTTATCCATGGGTCTTGCAATTTCATTCATCCCGCTCCTTCAAGTGACAATACTAGTGGAGCGTCATGCCGCATACCTTGCTATTGACAAGGATCTGGCTTCAAATGCTTCCTACAGGTGAGGAATAAAGGTAAGTAAAACATGACAAACACCAAACTACTCTGTCTTGTCTCAGAATCAAGGAGAAGAAATACGGGATTGAGTCCTTAAACCCTAATCGCCTTGAGATCCATCTTTACGCATGGCATGAATACTACGTTACCATCAAGGGCACACGTGAATTTGGTTTGAAACATGTAGATTAGCGAATTCGCCTCTAGTGAGCATGGGCTTATTGGAGGAAATTTCTTTGTGTTGAGGAAGAAAATGTCATATCGAAGTATGAAAGGTGAAACTTTTGGGAAAAGTCATATCGAAGTATGAAAGGTGAAACTTTTGCCCTGCTTGTAAACCTGAGGAGGCCCAAGTCATCCTTACCGACCCAGAAATCTAAACAACCAAGTTGCGTTGGTCGCTTCTGCTAATCTTGCCTTGTTTGGCTCTGCTGTACAAATTTACTCGTGTCGTCTATGAGTAAAAGTGACTCAGTTATTGAGAGTATGACACAAGTCAAAGACGGTCAAAAGCATGCAGCCAATTCGCTGACTGCCAGCAACATGACCTGATGCTGCTACCACTGATGATCAGCTGCTCATCGTTGATGGTAGAGTTAAAGTCGGCTCATTATCAAACGCTATAGAAACCGTCTAGCACAAGCACTAGTCACCGGCACCATAATCTAAGCCGTCTATACTGGACTAACACTACTCCCTTCACTTCTCCATCCTCCATCCCTTTCCTTACATCTTATGCTTCACATTTTCGATATTTTCACACGCATATTATCCCTACTATCTTCTCTGTTGCAGATGAGGACGACTCACTCTTGTTGGTCGACGAAGTGCAGGGGTATTTGTGAAGGGACGGCATGAGGAATGTTCCCCTCTTTCGTGATTCTTTCTTTCGGCACTTCATTTCATGTTCTGCCATCCGTACACCTGGATTTGAGAAAAGATATTCCGGTTTTCGTAATCCAGAGGGGAAGTCAACTGCTCAGCGATGTTCGTTGCCGCCAATTTTCGAGTGTGGTGAGTTACTGACTGCCACCAAATGCCACACTTTAGTCCCAAACGGTAATTTCTCATTCACTCTCCCTGCACATACTTGCACACGCGCTTTGCTCCGGAGCTACCGACAGGCTCGTCTTCCGTTATAGCCAGCTGTCAAGACGGACGAAAGTGCAGTGAGCGAGGGTGAGTGATCAGCCCCAGGAAGCAAAGCACAATTATCGCAGTGGTGCCAGCATTACCACAATAGCCGGCCTCGAGTATTCCTTGCGGTCCTCGCCAGCCATCAAGGTAATTTGTGATCACATCAGTAGCCTTTCTTGTGAGTGCATCACATCAATGCAAAGGCCACCGATTCTTTATTTCGCTGCCACTGGTATAACGCCGTGGCACTTTCAAGTAGTTAAGGCAACAGATTTGATTATGACAGGAAAGTAACTTGTTATTTTACTTCCCATCTAATGAAAAATTTCTACATCGAAATAACCTGAGAGTGGAAAAGGAGACGTGAGCCAAGCATTTGAAGCTGCCTCACTCGTTTGCCGAATTAGTAAGGAGCGAGTCCATATTGTACAACTGGAGGCTACTGCCCGTTATGATGTCGACTACACCACAACCATTGCGCGTGGCATTGTTGGGATGCTGCTTAACAAAGCTGCTATGAGACCAATTAGCAGGACTTCCTTCCTTTATAACACCTTACTCCCAACAAGAATGCGTAAGCGAAACACTAAGAAATTGTCTTCGCAAATGTTTTATTAGTAGGATTGATGAAACAGCTGCCATGGGACGATGACAAGCGGAAGTCAACATTCAGTAAATTAGTAAGTTCGGGGAGTAGCAAATCCAAACAGAGACAATCTTGGCGAAAACATGGTAAAGATGCTTGCAGACCCGTCAAATGGTGTCCATCAATGTGACGTCTGGGGAAGCGTGGACGCTGGCAAAGTGGATGCGCTTGCAGGTGTACCGAGGCACGGTGCTTAGGTCCTGGTTGATGGAGATAAGTTTCTTTACAGTGTTAAATAGATGAGCTGACATGCCCTAGGCTCCACCTAACCTCGACTGGATGTGCTGGTGAAGGAGCATTTGGGTTGTTTCTCTTCCTTATCCAAAGGATTTGCATTCCACTCGTCCGCTATAAACAATGATGTTAGGCTGTTAAGACGCTTCTTGATGGTTGTGGCAAGTATTGAAACCTTGACAGATTATGAGGCTGGCGACCTCGTTTGCATTACTTGCCTTCCATAAGTCTGCAGCTGCTGTGTGTGCACATGATGAATATTTCCAGTGCCTCTTAGTGAAGGTCTGGTAAAGCAAAAGCACTTAAGATAATGTTAAAGCTTTACAAAAGCAAAGATGGCGGCTTCACAAAGGGAAAATAGCAGCATTTAAGGGGTCGATTCCATTTCAGTAGTGGAGTCGCTATGGTCCCTGTTTGCATGCGTTGGACTGTTATTGTGCCTGTTTGTCATCTGCTATTGTATGTGTCGACCACGACGCATTGTGTTCAAGCGTGTAGTCATCAAGGGGACGGAGCTTTGAGCGTGAGGAGCATGCACGCCAGGGTAGCGCTGGTACCTGAGGCATGTCCTCCTCTACACGTCTACGAAAGTCGTTCAACCGGAGTGAGAATCGGATCACTTGTGTGGGATGGGAGGGCTTTGTGAAGGCAGGGTTCCTCCAAGCATTCGTCATCCACTTTTACGTCGGAATGCTTTCAAAGTGCTGAAGCAGCTAGTTTTATGAATGTAAATGGAAGTGCAGTGGTTGGTAGGGTCAGCAGCGCATTAGTAGGAGAAGGAGTAGTACAGAAGAAGAAGGAAGAAGTGGAAGGACGCTTGCATTATTTGATGCCCTTGACCCTACCTGTGGGGTGGGGTTTGGTGGGGTGCAGGTAGAGCGACATCTTGGTGGGAGAGTCTTCGATCTTGTCTACCATGGGACCGCAATGCGCTTGTCCGGTAGCATCACCAGTCCCCTTGCAGTGGCTTTCAAGTCTCTTTGAGGTCGGTTTTGTTCCCTCTTTACATTGTTGCCCCGCCAACACTTTTGATTATTTACACAACAGTCTACGTATGCCTGGTGGCTTGGCATCTGCTACTAACTAGGGTCCGAGGCTGTAAGGATGCAGATAAACAAGATTCAAAAATAAAAGGCATTTACAATCGTGGCATGATATTCTACTAGCGATAAATACCACTCTGGTGGCCCATTCACTGCACTTCTGCAATGGTTCTTGCCCTTAGCACCGCACTGAATGTACGAGTGAGCTTGATAAAGTGGTTTGAATCGCGGTTGGAGTGCCTTACTGGAATCAGCCTCTTTAGCACCTAAGAGGGCATCATACCATTTATTAGGTGGATTGGAAGGCAAGATGGATGTAAAGGCAGTTTTACGACTAATGAATTTAAGCATGTCAATCTCATATTTTGAAGTTGTCTGAATTAAGAGTTATTTTCACCGCCCAGTAACAGGATGTACGGACTTGACGCTTAACAAGCATCTGCGTGGGTCATTCCCACGACACAGGATTGTTGGAAATAGAACCTCATTTGAGTAAAATGCATCGGTGAGTCTGTGCAGTTGCCTGTTGGTAAGTAGGATTTGCACGATGCAACCCTTGTCAAAGACCAGCCTTGACGAAGAGAACCACCCAATTTAAAGTACACGAGGTGTGGACACTGGGTATGCTTGTTTTGCATCTTTGTGTCACTACAGCCGGTCCATCCGAGGCGGACGTTGTCGCTTTCGTGGAGGAAATAGAAATGATGAAATCCATTGACTCCCAGGTCCATTTGCACATTTCCTGTGTCGTCTACGAAATCTGCTTCAAAATCACTTTCTCAAGCAGCTGCATCAATAAGATTTGTAAATCACTTTACTCACTGTTTTTGCTTTTGAGGTGATTTCGTTTCGCCTTGATGCCTAGATGTCTTTCGTAGCGGCAATAGGTTGCCCAGTGAATGTCTTGCGATTAAGCGATCAATCAATTGTGCTTTAACAGTGTCCAGACCTTTGAGTTCCTACGAGGTTGGGTTCGTGATTTGTACAATCGTGGGACAAAACCAGTCAGCTTATTGTCTTTCTGGTTAGAGTATTTTGGGAGTTAAAATGGATGGTCATTTTATGTCTAGGTTGACCGGTGATGGTAATGGAATTCTTTGCCAATGGTGGTCTGGCTGACTACCTCCGACGAACTCGCTCTTGTCTCTCTACTCAGCCATGCGCGATGACGGAGGTGACCCTTCTGCGATTTGCTCTTCAAGTTGTCATTGTCATGGCCTGCCTCGACCCCAAGGGCGTGGGTACCTCCTCTTTCAGCATCCAGTCCTTCATATCTTAAAGAGCGCAAAATACATGCCTTTCCTAGTGCAAGAACCAAGACGTATTTTCTGCAGTCCTGCACGTTTGCGGTGACATGCATTATTTTGCTTGTTGCGTTCACCTTTCATGTATGTCGAGCATCGTGACTTGGCGGCGAGGACAGTGGTGAAGACAAGTGATCTGGTTGAGAAAGTCGCCGATATCCGTCTCTCACACACAAGGCGAAACCTTACAATCATATGAGAGGAATTGTGCGCCCCCTACTCCAACGTTTACTTGCCGCATCCTCGTCAATCGCCACCAATATACCTGACTTACATTTGTGGTTGTGGTTATGATAAACAAACGGCAGATCTACTGACCTGCTGTACCCATTTCACTTCTGTTACTTATCATGAATGCATTCAAGTGTTCCGCGCAACCTGTGCATGCGTGAGAACGAGTACTGAAAGCCTGTTTTCTAATGGCATTGGCACTGTTTTTCAATCGTTTAACTTCTCTCAAAGGGCCGTGTTTATTGAGGTTGATGGTACCATAGTACGTTTTCTGCTAAGTATTCAACGCCAAATCCGACTTCTATGTCACGATTGGCTTCCTTTCGCACTAACTGCAAGGGTAAGCTGATGGTCCAACTTTCCATTCCATTTGATAATCTTTCGGTGTGCTGTGGGAGGTATTTAGCCTTGGTGATTCGCCTGCTGTCACCGTCTCGACCAACGAGCTTCTCAAATTGCTGCACCCTACACGAAACCCAAATATGCCGGATTATGCACTACTTCTAACAGTGGCGATCCGAGGGCCGTTTCACATGTACCGACATCGTCGCAACACTGTCAAAACTCCCGTAAGAGTGAATGCATTTCCTAGGCTCCACTTGACTGATATACAAGCTTGCATGCTTTGACAACATGGAGGACCTCTTCGTGATAACTACACCCTTCACACTGGTCAGTGACAGTACATAAACTGTTTTGTAAAAGGAACAGAGTCACAGTTGTGGCGGTATTCGGTTGGGAATTGATGGAATAAAACACAAATGAATGGTGCACATAGCAATATGGAAGTCTACATTCAGCAATTCGCCACCTTTCTCGTGAGTCTCCTGTGCAGCGTCCGGGAAGAGGAATTAAGTGGAAGCAGCCACCTTAACTTGCGCCTTCGTCAGACTAGCCCCTTCACGAAGGGGTTGATCATTGTGGTCTTGTGATACATGAGGCCCACCCCTGTTGAAGCGAAGCTCATAGCTTAACACTTAGTCTGCGACACCTCGAAGGCATGAAGGATTGAAGTTTTACTTTACCTCACATCATGATGCACAGAAGCCATGCTAGAACAAGTGAGTTCTCTGGCACCAGCACTTTCCAATGACTTTTGGAAACATTCATGCTAGAACAAGTGAGTTCTCTGACGTTAACCATCACAGAGAGGCTCCAAAGTGTTTACCACCATACCACTGTAAGCAAGTCTATCTAAGGAGTGACAATGCGGCCGACTACGATGTGTGCTGACTTTCGTCTTGAAGAGATCGGGCCAAGAGAACCCGTTGCATCTAAGTTTTCTCGCTAGACATAAAGCTTTGCAGGACTAGAATTAGTAACGCATTTTGCTCCGTAGCTTGGCACGACCTGTCCGTTATAACGACATTTCTTTACCAGTTGTTAAAAGCTTAGCCCATTGTACGCGTAGATGCCTTGCAAGGAGGATATTAGAGGCGGGAAAACAGCAACACGATCTTCCGAATGCAGGCCAGTGCGTGTGCTGGATGGAACACAAGTCCATTGGATTTAACGCTTGGTCATTGATTGATCTCCGCAAAGTAATCATTAGTTGAGAGGATATTCTTGCCGAAGCACCGATTCGTTTTGTCAAATCAAAGACTAAATGTTGCAGGACAATGTCTTGAAGGGTTACATTGCACTCCATGTTAGTCGATTTGACTACAGGGGAAAGGCTGGCGTACAAGTTGGCAATTGAAAAGTTTTCCTTAAGTAGCCTACGGATCTTCTGCGAATCTAGACTAAAAAAATGGGTTTAAATTCTGCGCAAAGTCTAGGTTTGCATGAATGGGACCATTAACTCAGTCAGGTCCACCAGCACTTTCCAATGACTTTTGGAAACAATGCTAGAACAAGTGAGTTCTCTGGCACCAGCACTTTCCAATGACTTTTGGAAACATATCCTCTTCATCTACGAAATTAGAAAGAAAATACAGTTTGGGTTTGTGCACACCAGGAATCAACTGACTGGACGGGAGGAAGTCGAGGCGAATATGGAATAGTTCTCAAGTTTAACAGAATCCGTTAGCGCCAATTCTAGTAAACAGCGGACCTACCTAATAGCAAACGTCTCTTCCTTCTCCTCCATTTCGTTCTAGTCTCCTTCTACACCGAATTTATCTGTGCATCTTGTTAATTGTTGCTTGCGCTTGCCAAATAACCAAAAAGTGACTTTTGCGTACCATTCTTCTACGGCAGCGGCTCCACCAATAGTGTTAATAGCATGCTGTAAAGTCCGGCTTCAGAATGGCTAGCTCGCTACTCCTTAAATCCTTAGGTTTGCATTTGATGTCACCGCTAAACCTTTTCTCTGAGGCGAACAAAGCTACGGTTCTGACCTATCTAGAAGCAGAGGTAATTTTAGCAACGAAGCAGCACTTAGCAATCACTGTTCCACGAAAGGTGAGGCAACATATGATTCCTCAAATGTGTATAAAACCGAACGCATTTCCTAGCCACGGTGAACTCACTGAGTAAGCTTCTAGCATTGGCGGCGCATTGGTAACAAGTTCTTTTAAATTTGGTTTGCTGATAACAGATTAATTTTTAGTACTGCGTTTGATCTACGTACCTAAACACCATACAACTCGATTAATTCATTTACTATCGCTGGTGTATGATGGCGAATGGGACTAAGTTTGCTCCACTCTTGGCAAGTTGTCGTCTGATCCGTCCTTTTCGAGCTCTCAGCCACAGGCCTCAATTCTGAGATTGCCTGTCGCCAATTTTGCCACAAAGTCTAAGTGAAGACGGTCGAAAGGCCAAAGGAGTTGGCTTCAAAGCAAATGTCTGTGAAGACTTGATTGGAACTCGGTGGGGACAGGTGATGAATGAGACAATCGACATCACAGTATTCAAGAAGAATCAAACAAATCGGCCTCACTGCGAGTGAAAGTTTTGCTGAGGCCGTCGTATGGTTCAACTTCGAAATTACTTTGGGTGTGGACCCAGTGCAATGAGGCTCAGAGTCCATTCCCTTCTCTTACTACCCTACGACGGATTCCACTAAGTTTGGAAACCACAACTTTAAAAGAACCAATAAGGATGTGGAATCTGACAAACTAGGTTACCAAAACCTCAAACGGAGTGCTAAGCAGACAAAAAGGACCCTAGACGCTGCTAAGCCTGCTAAACTCGAACAACTCGAAGCAGGTAAATCTCGTAATGAGACATGACCTCGTATCCTCACTTCCGTTTTGCCGTGAATTTGATGAGATCGCATGCTGGAGAGTCTTCCGTTTAATGATATAGGAGTTTGGAATCAAGACCAACGCCAAAATTAGTTTTCAGTCGCCTTAGACCAAGCTGGAGGCAAATAAGAAGACACAAAGCGCGGACAGCTTGGCATGTTGACGTTTTATCATACTTTGCTTTTAGTTGGTCAGATTCACTATTTATGATAGCTCTGCGGTTTCCTGGCCGCTACCGCTGTGATTGTTGGACTTGTGGACAGTGGGTGCACGTATACAAATGTACAGACAGTGGTGAAGTCGGCGTATCGGCGTGTGTTCAATTGCTAGGTGAAGTGGACGAGCAGGACGCAGTAGACAAGGCTCGCTTGTACTCATTCTCCTTTCACATCTTTCTGCTGCTTTCGTGTTACCCAGGGTGACTTGCGAATGCCATCAAGCTGATTTGTGTGACGTTTTATCATACTTTGCTTTTAGTTGGTCAGATTCACTATTTATGATAGCTCTGCGGTTTCCTGGCCGCTACCGCTGTGATTGTTGGACTTGTGGACAGTGGGTGCACGTATACAAATGTACAGACAGTGGTGAAGTCGGCGTATCGGCGTGTGTTCAATTGCTAGGTGAAGTGGACGAGCAGGACGCAGTAGACAAGGCTCGCTTGTACTCATTCTCCTTTCACATCTTTCTGCTGCTTTCGTGTTACCCAGGGTGACTTGCGAATGCCATCAAGCTGATTTGTGTTACCTAATGAATGGCGTTTAACTGGTGAGATCCAGGAAAGCTGGAAGCACAGGTGAGATGCATGCTAGGCAGCTATTTTTTAAAAAAACACGTCGCAATGGTGTGCAATACTACACTCAAGACTCATTACATCGGATATTTGTGTTTCGGAATTTGTTGGAGTTATTCTAGCCTCTTTTGCTCAGGGGCTAGGTAATCATTTTGGGCTCGCCATCTGGTCGCTTTGGAGCGTAAGCGGATTCGTCACTGACATCTGCCAGTCGATAAGGCAGTGAATTCCCCTCCTTTCTCTGTTACCCACCTAATAAAATGAGTGAGGCAAGGTAGTCTGTGGTACCTAAAGTAAGATGCAGTAGTCATTTAAAAGCGACAGTGAAAGGCATACAGAAATTTATGCACAAAGCAAATGGGGGAGGCAAAGCGGTCATAGTGATAATCTGGTAAGGATAATACGAAGAGTCTCTTAGTGTTCTGGCTCCGGCGGCATTCGACTTTGCTTCGGTCTTTAAGCTGAAAATGTACTTATTGTAGTACCTGCTAACAGTAATCAACTCCGGCTCTGAAGGCGTGCCATCAACCCCTTCGCACACACTCCACTTTGCTGACGTGCACCCACCTCTTCTGCTGTCAAATACCGCACTATGTGGTACCGTGGAAGGTAAATCTGCCGTCTGTGGACAAATAGCTGCAAAGAAAAATAAGGAGCTTACAACGGACCCTTTGGGTTTAAGGGTGACTTCATGGCCACCTCTTCACTAAGAAGCAGTGAGAGGGTGTGCACTAGCAGGACGAACACTTACCTGATTCCTGTTAATAGGTGTACTGGCGTCGGCTGCGACCTTGGCTAGTGAAAAATTCACTCCTAAAGCCATCAAGTCTGATCCTAATCTGTGTGCACTGCTGGGCACGTGGATGGGAGAAGCTTAAGCGATCGTAAAAGCAATGATAAGGAGAGGTGTCGTAAGGCAGGTATTTGCATGGTGATTTGTGAAGGCCAATTCTGAACACTTATATGCCAACCTTGATTTGGTGGAGGGTAGGGCTTAGTAGTCTGAAGGGGCATCCAAACGCCAGACCGATATTTGTAGACATTCGGATATTTTGGCAGCATGTCCAAAGAAACCGTGTACAGCTCATTGGCTCCCAAGCTCTCAACGCTAACGGTGAGTGTAGGATGGGTGCGTCTGCAAAGTGGATTGCCAACAACATTAATCAATCTAATGAAGAAGTGAATACTGACAGACACTGCAACTGGCAATAGGGTTGGAAACGATAGGAACTGTGAATACATTTACCTGCCCTCATTTTCGACACGCATTTCCACTAAGTGTGGCCTTACCGCCCGCCACGTTGCTTGGTCGCCCAGCCGTAGAGTGATTGTCGGAATCTGCGTCAAATAGGAAAGCTCATAACCCCCTCCTCCTACGCAAATGGATGAGAACTCCTCCCTTCCACCGTTGAGACCTGTGGGCCACACGCTGGGTACACTCTGGGCAATGGTGGGCAGGGCTGAGTGCAAATCATCTGCCACACTCACTCCTGCCTCAGCTGGTGGTTCATCTTGACCATATTCTCTGCCCTCTTCACTGGCATCTGCCATTCGTGAGGGTGTTATGATTTTGGTCCGTGAGGCGCCTGGAATGACGTAAGTGCCTATATACTGAAAGCGTGCCAGCAACCCCTTCGTACACACTACACTTTGCTGACTCAAAAGGTATCACCGGAATTCAATTTGTTGATGTGCAGTCATTCAGTTCAAGCCGCCTCAGCTGAGTGAGTTTCGTTTGATCACCTGCATCACTTTTACCCAGCAAATCAGTATTCAACGACTAATTTTTGCACTTGCTGGGTTGTGTATTCGATGGCTTACAGTCTTTCGGGGCGCGACGCCTTGCCTAGAGGGAGGTGGATAAGGGCTACGCATGCAGCCTGATTCCACGGCTGAATAGAAAGTTCCAATAAGTGCGCCTCACAAGCAAAATTGCGTAACTTTTGGTGCTCTTCAACATAAATGCTGTACCGTTGCCAACACTATAACAAATCACTTGACCGTCAAGACAGTCTGCGCGAGCGAGTGTTGTTTGCTCAAACTCCACCAGATGGTCATTAGAAAACTTCATTCAATGTATTTTTTCGCCAAAATGGCATCTTAGGTACTAACATGGTAGGAGAGCGTTTCCGCAGCTTAGAAATTTACGATCAAGTTTTGGAGTCCGTAAGAGTAAGTTAGATTAAAACTGACTGATATATTGCCGTCTATTATGCGCTCACTCTCCAGGATTTTCAATCAGTATTTTCGCAGCATTGTAAGGAAAAGAGCATGAAGGTGATTGCGGCGAGACCATCTGTTCTTTGAAGTATCCGCTGCTAAGGATAGCCATTAATTAGTTACAGCTCGTAGCTTACAGCAAATTTTCCTCTGCTGTCTGAATTTTGGTACAATTCAGTTTTGCATCTGCTAAACGACGCTTTTCAATGCTGGCCATGCAAGAGTTGATTGACAGGCACTATTACTGAAGCCTCCGCTTTTAACGGTGGATGGAGTAGAGGAGGAGGAGGAGGAGGAGAAGCCAAGTATGTGGTGCACTCTCAGCTCCATCCAACAAATCATGCCTCAAGATCCCAAATCCACCGCTATTCAACACAATGCCCATACAATTTCGCGAACTTAGTCAAAGCATTGTGTTGTTAGAAAAACAAACAGGTAAACACGTGCGATCAAATGTAAGGGGGGCCTATTAGTGGGGGAAATGAGGAGTCATAACCAATTACTCAGCAAGGCTAAAAGTCTTCCCGCACATCACACCTCATTAATCAAAATGCATCCCTAGTAGAGTGTGGACAAAAAACACTAGACAACTGCCAAATTAGCCTTACCTACTCTCCAGATGTCTATTGGGGTAAAAAACAAACGTAAAGGGGCGTTGCGGTTAGAGATCAGCGCGTGCTAGCTGATACCTTATTTAGCTCCTCTGCTCCCTCTAGAAAAATAATGAATCATAACCGAGCGATTGTAGGGTCGGAGCTCTCTCAAATGTATCTGACAACATTGATCAGAGTCCGTCCTCATTAGAACATCAACCCATATAATAAAGCGGCAGGGCAGCCTCAGTCAATCTATCGAAGCCAAACTTTGGAACGTCCTTAACGAGATGGAGAACAGCCAAGCATGTGGCAAATACAACACCAATTCGTACCTCAACAATCCACGTCCGTGTGGTTGCAGGGAAGGTGGCATTTTAGACGTGATCTGTGCAATTATGCAGCCAATGCTCCAACTCATCATGGGCCTCTTATCTGGAACATTTGTCCTTTGGTATCGCGTGACTAGAAGTCATTCAAACAGGCTGTGTGTGTCGTGACTGGTGCGTCTTGCATTAAGCCACTCGTATTGGCGTAGAAGTTGGAAGTGATATCGAGTCCATCGAATCATCTCACGCTATGCCTACGCAAGTCACGCTTGCCAAACTCGTCGATAATCCATCCCACTTGCATGCTCTCACATCGCCTTCAACTACTCCTTCCAGTGTATGAAATGGTGACCACAGGGCCCAACACAACGATTTACATCCATTTGGCATGGCTGCGTGTGTGCGTGATGAAAATAGGCTACAACAGGTGAAATGGAGTACGCTTTTCTCTGGATGGTTCTCTGGATGGTTCTTAGCTGCATTATGTTTACATATTGATGGTCGAGGAGTCGTTCTGTGAATGCACAAATTGCTTGCTAGTTAGGCATCAAAATTAGGGGTCGGGATTAATTAGGTAGCAGGAAGCTGCAAACCGCGCCATCATGTGGACCGATTGAAGGAGGGTGCGTAAGTTTCAATTCAAAGCATAATGAATGATTGAGGACTGACAAAGGTGAAGGCAATGCAGAATGGTTTCCATAGACTGGAATCCATGGTACAGTCACGAACAGACCACCAATCCTCCCATCTCCCGAAAGCTGTTCGCACCCCTCGTGCCTCCCGACGCGCGTTTGCATCCCAACTTGGCAGCACGTGGGTGCTCAGCTTTGGTTCAGAGGCTAAATGCAAGCACCGTTTAACTAGCGCGACGTGTGTACCACTTGGAGATTGCCTTCTCAACTGATTAGTTATAAGTGTCACAGACGCTATTTCATAATTAGCAACGCCGTTGACAGTGGTTTTCCTCAACACTTTGGCGAATGCGAGTCCGTTGCAGTGTCCACACTGGGTTTTATGCATACACAAGGGAGGTGGGCGTTGTAACCACAAATTGCCTCACTGGCTAGCGGGGACTGGAGGGAATACTCGAGGTTGGCCATTATGGTGATGCTCGGGCGCTACTATGATGTGTGCTTTGGTTCTTGGGACTGACTGATCGCTTCCCCTCACTCAGTGCAACTCTGTCCGCCTTGACAGCTGGATGCGATGGCGGACGAACCCACTGATCGCTTCGGAGCAGTGTGTGCGTGGGTAGAAGGAATGCTAACTTAGTATATGGGACAGAAATACGACGTTTGGTGGTAAGACTCGGCTCTTCGAGTGACATGTGTTGCTTCTGTAACTCAAGTATCATGTTCGCGTCATGCAATACACTTGATTA
Organism: Taenia solium; assembly: GCA_001870725.1. Taxonomy (NCBI): domain Eukaryota; kingdom Metazoa; phylum Platyhelminthes; class Cestoda; order Cyclophyllidea; family Taeniidae; genus Taenia; species Taenia solium. The sequence goes on along the minus strand of MIEF01004330.1, from coordinate 60,369 downwards.
CTCACCCCATTCAAAAAATAACAGCAGAAACCGCGGTAGCGCCATGGGCTTTGTTGCCATATACAAAAGCACGAAAGGGAGAAGATACAATGGATTGTCTGGAGAAATAATCTCAATGAGACACTAGGTTCGCTGAGTAATGGAGGCGATTCATGAACACGTGCCACAATGAAAGTAGTGAGGAGGAGCAGGTGCAGGATAAAGTCGCAAGAAGTGAATATGAGATTGTACCGACTACCTCGAATTTTGCAGAACACGTGGTTTGATGAAGAAGGAAGAGGTGGGTATGATTTGTGGAAAGGGTGCTACCAGCATAAGAGGGCATTCCACCGACAGGTGGATTTGGAAGGCAGCTGCACTTCCTTCGCAACATACTCTGCATTTCTAATTCATTCATCAACAACAATATATGCATATTTGTTGTTGCAGTGGACATTTTTGATGTCTTCTATGCACCGTCGAGAACTGACCTCGTTGCACGAACTAAAAGTAAGCAAGAAGCAGTGGTTTGTGCTCTCTGGAGGTGCAGTTAGACAGCTGTCCCTGCCCTAAGAACTAGTGCGACAGTGCTGCCAACTCGTGGCGTGCCTTTCGGCGATTGCACATGGGCAGCCGTCTCCCACTAAGGTGCATGGCACGACGCATTGGCTACACTTTATGACAGTTTTCCCTCGGTGCTTTCTAATCGTCTCCCTCGACGCTGTGAGCTTCATATCAACGTTTTACTTGTGCACACTTTGATGTCTCGGTTTGAAGTTAGTGCATCCCGTGTGCGATGGCCGTGCTCCCCTACTCTCGTAAGCCCTCCTTTCCCACGTGGCATCACAACATCCTTCACACTTCACTCTCAACGCTCACGTCATCAGCACCGCAACCCATTTTGTGGAGGTTGCTGAGGTGTGCCTCCATTGTGAGTACTACCACGTGCCACCACAACCTCACCACGGTTTTACAATGATTGCCTCCTTTGTGAAAGAGGAGATTCAGACAAAGACTTAGGTTGAGGTGAATACACCCATGAAATAGAAGTGAAGCAAATGTTCAGGGTGTGTGTCTTGCACGCAGTTGCTAGAGGTGGAGGTCACCGCACGTCCTCCGGGCCATCCTGCACCCACCATTCACAGGCGCGATCCCACCACTGCACCACGTGGGAGCTTTTGGCTGCTGGGTTTCCCCCTGACCCGATGCACCCCTCCTTAGGCGACCTAGAGACCACTGCCCCTGGCATGATCTCCATATCAACGCCGCGCTTGGCGTGGACGCCCAATCCACATGCGCAGGTGCAGTGTGGAACTCCTGGCGACGACGGCTCCCGCCACCCGGAATCCAAGTAGCCAGCCTCCAAGTAGCTGGATTACAGGCGCCTAGCCGATTGCGCACTAAACAGCATGCAAGTATACATCTACAAGCACTACACACGGGCTCCAACTTTCGCGTAGCAGCAACACTTAATGGCACATCAACTCACACGACTTGTGCGGTTAGGCGTAAAGATAGTCAAAACGAAATGATCGTGACACTCAACCGGAAGAGCCCTTCCTTCACACTCTAAACTGGGGATTCATTATAAGACTGCAATATAGTGTTGCTTCCAAATAAGCTTCTCAACATGCGAATTTGCAGGCTTAATTATTAAGAAAATGGAGCAAGGAAGAAGTAGGTAGCATAATCTCATAGGGGCAAAGAACTCTAGATGCTGTCGAAGCAGCACCCAGCAAGATAACGCACTTAAGACAAAATGAATTGGATGGATGTGTCCTTTCCTTACAGGCGAGTACGTATGTGTAATCATAAGATGAGCGATGGCGTGCACGTTATGGCTATCTGACTGAAATCGCAACGGATAAGGTAGTTATAAACTTATCACCAGATAAAGTACGTATCCCCAACAAAACGTCAAGCATATAACTCGTGATGACATCGAACCTGACTGATTGGGGTGACAATAGGCAGCGCCCTAGTAAAAACAAAAGCGTGGGCAGTGATCGTGATATAAGGTCAGGGCAAGTAAAACAATATCGATGCCACACCAAATCTCAACCGCAATGGAGATCCAGTGCAGTGCAATAAGATGAAGGTTAGCCACAAGCTACAAATGTGGAAACTTAAGAAGAAGAGGCGGAGAGGGATGTGAGATTAGGCGACGAGGCATGAGCAGAGAGGCAGGAATCTGTGTTCACTTTCATAGTCTTCACTCAATTAGCCATTAGTTGCATATGAATGATGCGTTAGCTATTTAAAGAGAAAAAATGGGCGATGGAAAGCCAAAATCTGTTCACTTGACGGGAATAAATCAAAGAAGTTATAAGAAAAAGCACAGAAGGAGGAGGAAGTAGTGGGTCACGAACAGCGAGGCGATGAGCCGTGTTAGTTTCATCACCTGCAGTTAACGTGTGATAGGCGAAATATGCATTACGAAAGGGAAGTTCGTAGAAGTAAATTAAGCGCAGGACAGTTGAATTGACATGCGATGCAGTAAATGGAGCAAAAGAGTTAGAAGAAGGCAGGAATGGGAGGAGAGTGAAGAAGAGCGAAGGAATCAGCAGTGTTAAATCAAAAACTGAAATCCATGAGTTGATGGCAAATAAGAATGGTGAGAAGAAGGCAGAATGGGAAAAAATGAGCGAAGGTTGCATAAAATTGGTTAAAGAAAAGTAGGTGTAACGAATAAGTGTGAAGAATAGGTGGAGGAGACGGGGCATGAGCAGCGGTGCCATGAGTACACTTCAATTTCATCGTCTTCAATTAATCCTACATGCATTTTGCATCAATAATCTGGCCGAATTTTAATAAAAGCTTCTGTCTGAATTCCTTGCCTTTTATTTAAAATCTTTTAGTTTCTCGCATTTTTCGAGGTTCCTTTGCGTATTCAATTCCTTATTTCCCATCCTTTAATGCGTTTTCCCTTTAGGCATTAATAAATCCACTTTTACCTCTGTAGCGTCCCGAGACTCCCTTTAAGGTAAAAGAAGGCATAGCACTGGGGCAGAATATATATTCCGGAAACAGTGGGCTTGGGGGCTGTTGGCACGGCCCAAAGGCCGGCCAACCGGCTAGTACAAGATGGCCACCCAAGTCACCGAAACCGGTAGTTCGAACAAACAAAGTATTACAACCTCCATAAATTTTTACACTTACTTCTTTCCCATTTCCTTTTGTATTTCCTTCCTTTTTGCTCTTCTCTTATTGCTAATTTACTGTACATTCTTACTTTACAACCCCACGTAATTTTTGCTCCAACTTTTGGCTTTACGTACCACAATTTTCCATATTGGCATTTGCTCTACCTGATTTTCCTACAAAAGGATTGTCAACTCCACCTCTATCACTACAGTTCTGAAATGTGAAGAGAAATTATTGGCAAGCGCAAATAGCTACTCATACTTTTATCTCTCTCCGAAAATTGTTTAAACTAATTTTACCGATCAAAACTGGAAGATTCTTTACTACCAGCTCGTGGTTTACGTCGAAATTCCGAAACACCGTAAGTCATGCATGCGTATTTAATCAAACATGATGCTTCTTCTTAAGCATGTCTGCGTATGCATTTTATAGTAATGTCAACGCACTTTGAGACTAATACTTGCACTCACAAGAAAGAGGAAGTGATGAAACCTTGAATGGTGTTAGCATACAGCAATCATTTTCACTTCTTAACTACTGCCACTCAATAAAGAGTACGCTTACTCGTTCTACTGTAACACCTTGTCAGCCGAAAGTCATTCTTCAATCATCTGGCAAAAGTAAACCTACGTTTCATCCTCGCAAACATATAAGCAACATTTAATCCAAGCTTAACCTTCTTAACAGGAAAAATAATAAGTTGACCTGGTTTAATTTGCATGGAACATTCAAGCTGGCGTGCTGCCTTTGGAGTAGGCACCACATACAATTGAAAGCGACTAGGATTGTATGCCACAACCCCAAATAACTGACGTGAATGCTGTGGAATTGTCCAGGCACCAGTAGACAAGACGAGGGGCAAGACTAGTGGTGCGATAAAAGCAGCCACTTGGAAGGGGGATTGCAGGAGAGGCACGCTGCAGTGGTGATTTTCCCAGTCGCGATACAACAAGCTGTCTATGTGAGCATTGATACTACGTTGGTAGTGACCGTGGATGTTCTGATGAGGTCTCTGATCGTAGTGTCTCCAATCTCAGTTCACAGATTACCTACCAAGTTGAATCTGACGTCGTGAATTCGCAGACGATCCTTCATGTGTGGTTTGAATTCCAGCCATTTGGAGCATGCTGAGCGTCAAATAAGCTTTTTCTTACCACTGGTGCAGAAGAGTCGAACAACGCACTGATCCGGATGAGGGATTTGACTACGCAGTAAGGCACTTCTCGCACAGCATCAAAGCCTAAGTGCATTGTTTTTTCTCACCATCAAATAAAGCGTCAAAGCTGTGAAGACGTGGATATAAGCTCTGCAATAGGCAAACAAATGCAGGTGGAGTCTATCGAAGAATGTATGCATTCTTCATACCTGAATGGCACTTGTGCATGTAGCAAAGCGCCCGCAAGATCACTGCTTGGGATGAAATGAGGGATGATCTTTAATGGTTCCATCTTCTCAGGGACTTCATTCCATTTGCAGAAGCAGTATTGCACAATTCAACAAAAAGATTTCCATGAGTATTTTCCAAGGTAATTAGCCAAGTTAATAATCTTCACTTTCTATTTGATAGAGAATAGTGAAAGTGAAAAGCGCATACTTCGAACAGAATAGTTTTCTAACACACAGATATTGCATCGTCTCTTCATTTTCCCAATGTTCTACATAATCGCCACGGTAACTACAAACCCCTTTCAATCTCCTGAAACAATATCAAACGGCAATTCCGGCCCTTGCAGCAATGCAGATCACATACGGCCATTTTTCTTCTTTCCAGGTGGACAAGCAAAACTGGCTAGTCCTTACGCTTTTTGATCACTATGTGGGGATAATAAGGCGAAAAGATTCAAAACCCACACTGAGTGGTGGTGTTTTATTCCTCGCCCATCTCTTGAACCTCGTAATCGCAACAGCTTCAACAAGGTTGGACATATTCAAGCCATTCAGAGCTGCCACCAATTCGAGATTGGCTTTGAGGGGAAACTCTTGACCCACGTGGGATCGCTTAGAAGCGCTTGTCGTGCACAAACCAACTGTGACATCAGGATAGACTCATCGGGCCAATGCACTGCACCTCGCCATTCCACTGACACCAATCCCACACTTGGTGCAAAGCACGCTACAACGCCCTGGATTGCCTCTTGAAATTGTTGGGATGAGCGGGCGTCCAAGTGAATACAGAAGTGGTTGTTCACCCGATATATCATGCGTAGCAAACGCGCGATCTGAAGAACGTCCTTATGCACCACCAGCGTGAATGCAGCATTCACGTCACCGTTGGGTCGAGTGATCATGGGAAAGCTTTGACAGAATGCGAGACAATGAGGATACTTGGCTGATGCAGTGGCAGGAAAAAATTGCGCTGCAATTTGCGACAGGACGGAAACGTGTGTGCCGGGGATCAATGTCCTCTGACGGCTGGTTAACGACAATTAAGAGCATCACTGCTAAAATGATGATTGTCGTACAGATTCTGCTGATTGCCCCTCTTGGCAAACAGAACATTCCGCTGCAAGGTGGGAAGGAGATGTCTACACGTATTGAAGAAAGGGTTCCAAGACGTGTGTTGTCAATCCACAGTAGTCACCCCAATTGTTATGCATTGCCACAACAAATAACGTGAGTAGAGACTGCTACTACTCAAGAATCCGTTTTACACAGCCATATTAAAATAAGCACCTTACAGTCCATATTGCCTGTGTGAAGGGGTAATATGTCTACCGATTTTCGAACCAAGAAATGTCCACTTGAAATGCACAACCAGTTAATCAAATAGAAGTACACTGTCACCTCTAAGTCACCCGTTTGTGAGGACTGATTAAATGGATCAAAAGTGCTTTGAGGCATTAGTGATCGCCTTATTCAAGGATTCCAAGTGGGTGCTCTAATGTGTTTAAAAACACGCATTTCTGGTGAACGACGAGGGCATTTAAACAAGTGAATTGCAGTTCACTGATTCCGACATGTAAAGAAGATTTGATTTCGGGATTCTAATACGGTGTGTTATAAGGTGGAGAACGGTTTAGGTCACAAGGCTGCAGCCCGTATCCAGGTGGAAAGCAAATTCGTCGTTGACATAAGGGATCGGGTCTTGGATGTTTAAGGAGTCTTATTAACCGCTTCTTCGTTTAAGAAGGGACGCCATTCAGAGAGTTTTAATGTCATTATTTGCAGATTTGCACTTCCGATAGGTGTGGCCCAACTGGCATCGCGAACAGCTCAAACGGTTGGGCATGGGACCCATTCGCAACCTCTTAGACTTTAGACCCATAACGGTGGCAGTGGTGTTGGTAGCGGATGGGATCGCAGATCATAGCATCTTACCAAACACACAAAGCCATGTAGTTGTCAACCCATTTCCTGTGCAACTCTTCCTCAGAATCCTAGACCTATTCATTACTTATGGCATACTGTTTCAGCCTCAAGACGTCTCATTATTCTTCACATTTTCATTAATTACTTAGGTGCCTGATTTTATCAAATATCCGCATACATTCGCTTGCATTGAGAGGCTTATTTAAAGACAAGTTAACAAATTCTACCGCGAACTTAACAAACGTTCATTTACTTTTATGGAAACCGATTCGAATGTTGACTAGGATGCACTATCTAAACGCCGCTTATGCACACAATTTGTGCTCAAGTTGTTAAGACGATTGGTAAATCGGATCTGCATATTGGAGGAGCATTCACTGTAGGCATGTCACATTGGCAGCACACCAATCAATGATGTTGTCGAAGTAGATCAAAGTTTACGGTTGCTTCATGAGTGTGCTGTCATCTTTGTGTGGGAAAAGTGCATAATGTGCAAAGCGAAACTGCAAATGGAGGGATTGCTCACGAAGGGAACACTGGAACGGTGCTTAAGAGGTAGAAGAGCATTTGTAATACGCACTAGCTTAAATGAATCTCTGGGCAAGAGTCATTTTGGTGCTGACGGACGTCGTGGTAGAACAAGGCGCTTGTTTCAAAATCAGCATTATTTTTAAGTGCAGTTATCGACAGAAAAGAGAGATCGGTGTCCACAATGTTGCATTGGATGCGTGTGCTTGAAAGGGGAGCAACGTGGTTCGTGGACACATGATTTCACTAGTCAAGGAGAAATACATCACCATTCTTAATGATCCCATGGAGAATTCGGCCTTTTGGTCTAAGTAAGTGTCTAATTAGAAAATTTTCTTTGGCTTAGCAGCCTTTGAAATCAATGCAGACTTGGTTTTTAGCAGCCGAAAGCCCCTTTCATGAGCGGAATAATGGAAGACAAAAGGTTCTCAAGGGCTTGGGTCGGATCATACAGCTGAAAACATAGTACAGTGTAGGGTATTGCACGCTCGATACTAAGTAACTGGTGGCTACATTATTTATTGAAAGCCCCTCGAATGTGGAAATAGACATCAGAGTAGGAATCTTTCTCTCTCCGCTTCCACGGCCTCAGCTGTAAGCATTAAGTAATGTGTACGGAACACACCGAGAATTCTCTCCCAACTTCGACCACCTGGTTTCCTTATCGCTATCTTTTCAAGTGACCACAGCCACGATTCCAAACATGCAAAGAAGCATTGACATTCGCTCTGTTTAGGGCCAATAGCCTTTCCGGTCAATTAGAAAAAGGTCCTCGGTAAAGGCGAGCACAAAATATCTGGTTTCAACTATGTAGATTTTAAACTGTCAAAGTAGGTAGTCGTTCACTATGAGTGTCTTTTTGGAAACTCATAGCATGCAATAGGTCTGGGTATCAACTGAAAATTTGATAGAGGGAATCGACATTGCGATAAATTATATGCTTGCTTGTCCGGTAATTGAGCCCTTGCAGATTTACCTGTTGACGTGATGCATAGGGTTCGAGCGTATTTCTTCCCTTCACGCAGATACTTTTTCCTCTGGGCTTCTTCTCCCCTTCTAGTACGAATGGAAGAGCTGAGTTCCTCCTTCTACAAGTTCGGATGCATCGAGACACTGATTCAGTGAGTGAGTGAGTGAGTATGTGAGTGTTGAGACTCCTGCTTCGGTTGTGGCGACAACACTTGCCTCCCCCTACCCACCCACTCACCTGCCTGCATGCATGCAAACTTTCCACGCGTAGCACGACAGTGGTAGCTGATTAAGGCGAATGCATGGGCCACTAACCCAAGCTAAGTGGCGCAAGCATGACTGCTAGCCTGACGTATCTTGGTTTCCTACTTCGATTCGTCTACCTTTCGTTTGCCCACTTTGCGTGCTATTCTGTCTGCCGTTCTCACCTTTGCCTTGTCGCCTGGAATGCGGTGGACGTTGTGGACACCGTGTTGATGAGAGGTAGATGCTTGCCTTTGCACACACCTCTACCAGCACCAGTGACATGCAGGTTGTCGAAGAAGAGGCACCTCTTACAAGGCAAATCAGGTAGATGATCATGTGAAAGAGGAGAAGGAGAAGGAGGAGGACTCGACAGAAGCGCCTGATGTGAATTGCATCAGATTCGAGCAGGCGCTCACTTCCTTCTCCTTGCCCAGAAGTCGCTGTCGGAAGAAATGGAAGGGGACACCGACGCCGCGGATACGAGCCATGTGATAGCTGAATTTCTAGTTGAGTGTGAATGGGAGGAAGCAGGTTGTGTGGATGGTGCAATAGAGATTTGTGCTGAACGGAGGAGAAGGAGGAGCAGGAGGAGAAGGAGGCAGGCAAATGGCCGCTTGAAGAAGGAACATAAGGAGCAGAAGGTGGTGAAGGAGGAGAAGGAGGAGGAGGAGGAGGAGGGGGAGAATGGGAGAACGGAGGGAGAGGTGAAGAAGAAGAAGAAGAGGCGCGAAGCGAACAGTGGTCGTCATGTTGACGGTTAGACAAAAAAGACGCCTGGATTGGTTTATTAGCAGGAAGAGAGAATTTTGTCCGTGTCTGGAATCAAGACATGGTGATGCAAATTGCAGTGTCTCGAGAGAACTGCACTGGAATACGGCAAAGCAAAGCAAATCCAAAATTCTCTCTTTAGTCCCAATTTAACATGAAATAATGTCGACGTTGAGTACAGTTTTAAAAACATACACTTGTATTCATTTTATGCTATTTTAAACTAGTTTAAGCAACTTTTGCTGTTAATTGATCATAAAAAGGACTGCTATTTACTCAAGGAAGCAGTGGAGCTATTTTCTAGACTACATGACACCACAAGAGTCCATCATGCTACAGGTTTAGTATGTATTTCCAGCCAAGTTGTGAATGAAAAGCGTGTTTTAGTTCTGCAGTGAAGCACAGCTTGCAATTCATCACTCACGTACTTGGTTGGTGAGCACCTGCGCTGAGACTAATAACCAAACCTAACACACCCACATGCCATTAGCCTCCTAGACTCATGACAGCTTCATTGAGAGCACTGAAATGAATAGCACGTGCCTATCATCAACTTGCAATGGTGAGAAGGGAGCCTTAATTTAGGAGAGGGAAAAGTGCTGCAAGGCTGCGACAACAGGACGATCCACATCTTGCTTGGTCTTCCTCAAGGCCGCCCTAAAGTAATTCCTAATATGCATAGGAGATGCCCCAATCACATTTTTAAAGTCAACACTCAACTAAAAATGCGCTTTCATGTGTTCACTACGAATCGACAAAATTATGCATTACTTGTTTTGTTAATCGGAATAGGGCATAGCGCGAGAATCAAAGTGGTTCCTCTAGTTGTGAAGGTCTGAACTTTAGTCTTACAGTGCATTTTGCAATACACATATGGGAAACGTATCAGCTAAGCCCAGTTTTCTGCGTTGCCCCATCGTGACTACATCATTTCCAGTGCCATCGCTTTAAACTCTAACAACTGGCTCTGTGCACCATATGTTACGCAGTAATTGGGTGCTAGACTCCGATGACACAAATCTTGGAAAGGAGTAGAAACTACTACGTCACAAATGTGTGGCACTAATCGATTTGAAGAGCTGTCATACCCGATCCAACGCAGCGGATCCGTAGGTGCATTGGATAGTGGGATACGTTGGAAGGCTCATTGAAGTCGACTCCCTTCCATCAAACCTCTCAGTCTAACGCATACCCATTATTTGGCCAATATAGTATGGTCTCTCCTCGACGCGGTGACTGCTCTCCAACGTACGAGCCCACATTAAATTGACCAAGCCTTGGGGTGTACACCATACCCACATTCCAGCTGCATGATGTCTTCATGGTCCCTGCCTACTCCCTGTACTTTTCAAACCACCACACAGGGCGACTTGAATGCAAGCATCCACCCATCTTGCATTTGCTTTTTTGCGAACCTTTTTACAAGTCGCTGTGATTAGTAAAGACATAGATTTCGTAGTAGTAGTTGTTGTTGATGGTACCCAACATTCTACCTCTTTCAATGCAGGCGAGGGCGATTGTCGTGCTCCACTTGCCGTCACGCTGTCTCTAGATGACAGTGAGTAAGGTCTTGAAAATTGACGCCGCATTGCAAGTAGGCATATGGGAGAGGGTTGCTTGGGCTACCGGGAACCACGAAAGTGTGTGTGTGTGTGTGTGTGTTGGAGATGAGGCGTGTGGGAAGCGGTCTGCCCATTAATGCGATTTCATTTCATCACACTACCTACCTACCTACCCACCTACCTACCTACCTACCTCCACGTCTATTTACCCATTCACGAAATTAATTCTGTCCTGCCCATCAATTCAATTGGCTGAGCGACAGCACGTGGAAAAGGCGAGAAAAGGTGAAATCGAAGGCACTAATTTCTGAATGGCCCTTAGCTATATTATGTTTGCAAATGAATGGTTAAAAGCCATTTGATGTTTGCGCAGAAAGTTTGTAATTCTGCCATCCCAAATACGACAGACATCGAGAACTGGGAAAAGATGCAATTCAAGGCGTCATGATTGAGGACAAATATAGGTGAATGCAACGCAGAATGGCTTCAAAATAGGCTAGAATCATCTGGACGGTCCTAAGCTGATCACCAATCCCTCCAACTCTCAAGAGTTGTCGGCGTCCACATTACCATCCTACATGGGTTTGTGTCAGAACATGGCTACACATGGGTGCTCTACTTTACTTAGGGGGCTGAATGCAAGTGCTGTTAAACTGACGCGACATGTGCTCGACTTGGTAATGACCTCTCAGTCAATAAGGGTTAGACGTCATAGACGCTAAATCATAACGGTCAACTCCATTGACAGTGGTTTATCTCACAATTTAGGCAAAAGCGAACCCGATGCATTCTACGCTACAAGGCACGCATATGAATAGAAGAGGTGACCATTGACACTACAACTTGCACTACCTGCCATCGAGGACTGCAATGAATACTGAAGTTGGCCATCCTGCCCATGCTCGGGAGCTGCTGCAATGATTGTGCTTTGCTTTCTGAGACTGATCAATTTCCTTGCTTAATGCGCTTCCGGCCTTCTTGACAACTGGATGCAAAGTACGACGAACAACTCCGTCACTCAGACGCAGTATGTGTGTGTATGTGCAGAATGCATAAAATTTATTGCTGCATAGGAAGATGGTGCGATATTTAGTGGCAAGGCTAGGCCCCCGAATGACACATGTTGCTGCCGTAACTCAAGCATCATGTCTGCATTCTCCCAAGCAATTAATGACCTTCCACATTAGAAACCTGACAGCGGCAACTATAGTATTGCAATGGGATTTGCCTTGGTAATAGGACAGCTGAAGTACCTCTTTTCACCCTCAGGTGTACGAACCGTGGACATGTAATAAGGTTTCATGGGACGGAAGCTTGAAGGAGTCAGATGCTTTTGGTGCAGTTCTGCCATCAATGTCTCTGATCTCCACAGTGCATTAGAGGAGAGCCATAAACACATACAAGGAAAATGATGTTGAGGAGGAGGATGAGAATGCACACGATGGAGTCGCAAGTAATGGATTTGAGACTGTACCAGACCATTACAAATTTTGTGGAACACGTGTTCTGATGAAGAATGAGGAGGTGGGCGAGGTGCATGAGAAGGAGGGCTGCTAGTATGGATGCAACCAATCTAAATTGTGATGAAGAACACAGTGTCAACGAAAACAAAGTGGAAACAACGTGTGCCGCAATGAAACATCATCTCCTTCACTAATCCATACATGCGCACTGCAGTGCCCTACTCACCCATCTACCCACCCACCCAAACATTCACCCACTTACCCACCCCCAAGGAAGACGAAAGGAAGGAGACTTAGTAGCCGAGCAGAACACACTCCTATTCTACATGGCAACACCGCCATTCAACGAACAACCAACGCATCGCATTATGCCCTTGCCTCTGCCCGCTTCCAGCGCCATCCTCCATTCTGCCAACCCATTCTTCCGTGGAGGAGAGAGACAAGGTGACCAGGCAGATGGATTTCGCATCCAACTGTTTCCCATGACGCATCTCCCATCAACACAAACGGCTTGACACAGCTCCACTATTCTCATCCTTCTTCTTCTCGAATCATCTGATCATTCACCTCCAATAACAACGAGTGTCATTGCAGACAATCGAATCAATCACGCTATAATCCACACATACTCAGTCCCATTTGGTGAGAAAGGTAGAGAGATGCACGGCACATAGTAAACCAGCTACCCAAATCGTCCAAAGTCATGACAAAGACGAGGAGTGCATTCACTACCGCCAGGTGATGCCACCATGCTTACTGAAGAAATGCTCCACCGAGTGATGGCGCTAATTGACCCACGTTGAAGTCTGGCTGCACAACGTCTTTGACAAGGTGGAGAAGTGCCAGGCATGTGGTGGGTTCGCAACTGTGTTTAACAATTCGGGCCCCACAACTCAAAATCCATCGTCAATAAGGTGGTAAACCGTGCAATGCAGTGCTGCAGCCGAAGTATTGTTCAGAAAAAATAGACGTAGCAGGTTATTCCGTTTGCAAGCCAGGGTGCTTACGGTAAGTCTGGTTATGGAAACGCATAAACAGCACATGTATAAGCAAAGAGGTACGTATTTGTAAAAAGGGGAGCACCAAGAACCTAGCGAAGGCAAAAGTCCTTTCGCCAAATTAGGCCTCAATGGTCACAAACCATTGATGTCAATGTAACACTGAGTCTTAACTGGGTCTTGTCTCGTTACTTTTTGCATTTCGATGTGTATCACCTGATCACACGGCATGGAACCGCTTAAAGTGTAGGATGAGGGTTGCAATTACTTGTTGCACAAATTACGACATGCGAGTTCCTATCAGCTTGAGAACAATGCTCAAATACGTATAAGTTATGAAGCCAATCCCATACCCACCCTTTCTACTTTTGGCCGCTAGCAAAGTGCAAGAATATGTCTACTAGACATTGGCGCAAAAAATTCAGTTGTCACTTGTAATTTAAGCGCATACAAACAGTCCTGCTAATGGAATGGATTATTTTACTTCATAAGTAAAATGGTTGTTTTCTTTCGGAAAATGTTGTGCTGTAGATGCATCCTATTAGATTGCAGTGGACAATTTAGGAAATGCAATTTATTGTTTAGCCAGTGCAAGTCCAGCAACCCTCAAGTTAATTCACGCAAAGGACTCGCTTTTATGCTTCATGTCAAGAAACTTTAGTAAAGGAACAGTAAAAGGTACTAAGCATTGAGGGTTTATTAACTAGTTGAGGATAGTATCTGTCCTTCATTGTTGGTGGACATATTTTGCTTCCGTGCCCAGTCAAAATATGCTCACTACTTCTTGAGGCATTGCGTTTCGCAAAGGCTCTATCCAGACCAGGCCTACGTAAAGGCATTCGCTTTTAAAGCAGAAGTTATCATAGTTCCTGCATTGTCGTCTTTATCCTTTTACTTTATGTGTGAGGGACGAAATTTACTTTCAATAATATGCCTTAAATGCAATGAAGTCACCATTTGTACCCGTGAGTTTAGCCTCTATTGCACAGTGATTTTCCAAAGCAGCTCATCTGTCTTTCCGGACCCGAGCCTCAGCCTCTATAATACCCTCACGTTAAATCCCTCTCCTTAATTAATCCCGCTGCTTGCATTCAAACGCAGCATCTTTGAAGATGCATAAGATATTCCAAATAACCCATCTTGGAGTAGTCGCAATGCACTACCATGCATCACTTCACTGTACCGATGATTGCTAGAATTGTGAAAATCAGAGGCGACTCAAATCAGATCTCGACTGCTTTTGATGGTTGCACACCCCAAATCTAACATGCATGTTCTTCCACATGCCACAGTTTTGAACGATCTCACAACGCTTTGTTCACTAATTACCCGGTTATTGTAGTGTGCAAGGAAAACAGGTGTTAACATAGTTCCTACATTATTTACTTTTACACTTCGTCTTGTTTATGAACGGCATAATTCGCCTTTAGTAGTAAACCCTGAATGCAATGAACTGGCAGTACTGTAGCCATGTATTCATTCCCCACTGCGCTTCTTTGGACATCAATTTAACAATAAGGTTACCAGACCATTTTTGCATATGCATGAATGACGCTAAAAGATGCATCTGCTTGTCAATTCTTCTTTGCCATCAAAACTGAATTGGCATGGTCTTGTTGTTGTAATTAGGCCTCCAAACAACTACAGAAGCAAGTTGAGTGTTTATAGCAACCCAAACAAAACAATGATGCGCATGTTTGGCTCGGAGAAACATGCGAGGCTTGAGTTGTAGTCTTAGTTACACCAAAGAAGTGACAACGATGAAAGATTTGCTGCATGGCAGGAGACCAACACAAATGCATACGAGTCGACCGTTTTTTTGAAATTTATGCACAATGAGTAGTTGCGATAGGCGCCATTGCCTATTGGGAATGGTTCTGAGGCGTGTATTCACTAAAAATCCGGCTTTAGGGCTTATTTCGTCTTGTCTGCAAATAGAATTTTAGACTAGCCCATGCAACGCGCTCAGCCTCGGTTTCATGATGGCCATGGATGGACATGGATGCAGCGTAGAGGGGCCTCAGTTTGAACCAAAAAATGGGAATGTAGTATCGCGACTGATGGAGTTGTTTGGGTCATTATACGATCCCCTTCATGCCATAAGGAGGTGGGCAAAATTTTGCCTTAGTGTTCACTCGAGCTTGAAATTACGCACAAAATCTCTATTTAGCATTCGTATCACTTTGAAATGCGCTTTTTACGCATAAATGCTTCCATGCCCACGTTGACTGCCTGTTTCCACTAAAGTCATGCAGCATCGATGCATCAAATGGCACGGTATTTACACTGACTATCAAAGAGGAGAAGTGCAAATCACAAGGTGGTACCTTGGGTCAGCCATGCAGGCATTCCAGTGTTAAGCGAAACCTACCGAAGCTGAGGTAGTGGTTGGCCAAATTTTACTTTACACTTATCCGTTCAATGTTCTCCCTTGCAGGTTATTTGACAATTACCCTGAACAACGTCTCTGCATACAGGGTCCTAAGGGTGTACGATTGTGTGGCGTCATACACAGTGTTCTTTGCACCAAAGTGTTAGTTTTCTCCTTTGAAGGGAGGTGAATTCCCCATGTTGCAAATGCTGAATGCCTTGTTTAACGCTGTAGTAAAAGGGGAAAACAAGATTTTACTGGTAAAATTGCCTGCTAAAACAGAACCAGTGTAACTGACTTTAAAGGGTGCAGTCAGGCCTAATGTTGCAATTCCAAATCAAATTCCTGGTTTGTTTGAGCTTTCCAGGTATTGCTTAGTTGATTCGTCCTGCTTATTTATTTGAATGCACTACTATAAGCTGACTGTGTTTCGACAAATCTCTAGGTGACGTTGTTGTGGAGGCGTCTGTTCCTCTTTGTCGATTTCTCATGGGAAAACAGCAAGTCCAAGTTGAATTTGCAGTATTTGGAACCAGGTGCAGTCGACAAGTAGGTTCGTCTTTTATTGTAGCCCACAAAGCCTTTGTAATTACTTGTTTACCAATACTGGATGATAAACGTAAGAGATGCGATGCTAGATAAGCTGTTGCATTATTTATGACGAGGCGAATAGCATGAAGTTTACTCACTTTGTTTGATTGCACTCGCCAGATCCAGTTAAGGAAAGGAAGGCATCTGCAATGCTTGTGGAATGGAAACGTTGAAGCCTCGAAGAATCCGGGCTATGGTAACTAAATGCAGTTAGCGCCGAGTGTACTGCAATTGAGGCTTCTAACGCCTAATCCTGTTTCAGGGAATATGGCAATTGATGCAGCTAAGAATTGAATGATG
Source organism: Taenia solium (assembly GCA_001870725.1). Taxonomy (NCBI): domain Eukaryota; kingdom Metazoa; phylum Platyhelminthes; class Cestoda; order Cyclophyllidea; family Taeniidae; genus Taenia; species Taenia solium. The sequence continues at coordinate 44,141 of MIEF01004330.1, read as the reverse complement.
CTCAAAACAACTATTTTTTATCCGATTGAGGATGAGGAGTACGTGACATACTCCTGGGGTATGGTTCCAACAATGTGTCAATTACTCTTGATTGGACTCGAAGAGGTAGATTGAACATTACAAGACTGTATTATTAGCGACTTCATTCGAAATAAAGTGATTGTGGTGGGAGCAGTGCGAAGATAGAGAAAGTCATTTTAGCGAAACGGTACCTTAGATAGACATTCAAAGTTGTGATTAATTTTGTATTGCCTTAAAGGTGAGACACCGGAAGTGGGAGAATGCAAGAGTACGTTCAACGATTGTCCATACATTATGTTGCGCAAACTATCTCCAATGCGCTAATGCCTTGCTATTTAAGTGAGTAAGTTTTGCCATCATTCCTGCACAAATTTAACAATGCAAGGCCCGTTACATTCCTACAGGCTTCTTTCCTTTTCTCTTTACTCCCCTTTTCCCTTATCCACATCTCTGTGACTCGGACAATGCGCCAATTGCTTGGCAAGCTGACACCCTACTTCCCACTTCTTCTTTAATTTTTCCGCCTGCTTGCCGTCTGTAGCACTTGCTTTTGTTAGGCAGTACACTTATCTATGTATGCACTCACCGACGATGATTGTTGCATAAAAGTCTACTTAAATTGCCATTAAAGCCCTGCTTGTTTGTATGTAGTTTACCCGTGCATACCTGCTGAACCACAAGGAAAGTGGTTAGTGAACCTGATGAATTACTTACAGTCTTTACTTCTGCCTTAGGTGGAGGAGCATGAACAGTAGCTCAAATAGGCATGACAACGCACAAAATCGTGGACAATTGGGCTCCACTCGCAGCTAAACAAAAGGGAAACTAGTTCTCAGCCACAAATTTAATTCTTGCACATGCAACTGAAAAGCATGGCCAGAAAGTAAGTTAGAAACAGCCTCGGAAGAGATATGTGAATTGCAGAAATGTTGGAAATGTAACGAAAATGCGAACTATCCCCAGTGAATATACAGTCCGATAAGCGCAACACAATTTATTTGCAAATACCTAAGCGTAATTGGTGTTCTCTCCTATGGTAAAGTATTTTGTCATCTTCCCAAACTGCAGTACTGTCCACTTGGTCACGAAATTGAGTGACAAAGATGTGCTTGGTTTGTCTGTAAGTGTGTTTTTCTAATTAAGCGCTACAAACACCCACACATGGAACTACTTGCATTTCTTATTTAATCGAAAAAATTATTTAAGACACATGCTTGCATGATCAGCATTGCACATTGCGATCTAGATCGCTTCTAGCAGCCATTCAATGGATGGATGCATGTAAGTTGGGAAAGGGACTAAATGCTTGGTCGCAGAGTCTGAAGAACAACGTCGTTGCGATTCTGATGAAGGCAAAATCATTGACCTAGGCACTTAGCAGCACCATTTTGCATGCAAAGGGCGCGTACACCTGATTCCAGCTTAGATATAACAAAATTAGCAACAACTGGCCGAGTGACCCATTGATACTACCTAATGACTCGATCGTGTTAGACCTTGTTGTGCCCACTGGCATGGAATGGAAATGGTATAATCAAGAAGGTCTCGTATGCAACTTAAAGCATTGGAGCAAGGAGTGGCGGAGGGACTGGAATAAACCAGCATTTCATTACATGGGCATGCAAAGGTGCGGACTTTTGCCGAAAAGTAGGATTAAATGCAGACATCATGGAACAGGACTGCAATTCATCCGAATGCTGCATTTGAAATCGGAGATGCTACGTATTTTAGGCAGTTTTTCACAGGCACACATACACTGCACATAATCAAGACAGAGGGTTTTAGAAAACACCAAATAATGCCATCGCTTGACGCTAAAGATCTTGGGAATGAGAATGCGTGAAATGACATCCAAGCTTACAATCTAGTTGAGCGTCCTTCATTAAAAATGCGCACCTAGGTGTTGTAGCATTCTCATAGCGCTGCTGACGCCATCCATTCTTGTCGCAAAATGTCTCCGTGGCAGGAGCATTATACATTTCTAGACAGCGCATACGAGTCATCGGATCGGTCAATGTGTTGATGGAAAGCAGTGATTGCCCTGTCTCATATAAAAGCTGGCCTTTGTGTATTGAAGGCTACGATTTATGACCATTGAATGGCTACACTTAGTGACGGATATGTAAGAGAATAGATGGTCTCGAAGCAGGAATCGCTTATAAAATGCAATCACCAATGAAATCTCCTCATTGAGGAGCAGCGAGCAGTAATGGTACCAAGACCTTGCCGGTTATCGCACAGTGCATGCATAATGGACGGCTGAATATCATGCAACTATAGTTTAACTTACGCATACTGACCCCTCCAACTGGATCGCTTGAGGCTCTACGCAGCGGAAACGCTTTATTGCAGTGCTGGTACCTAGGTAGCCATTTTTTGAAACACCGTCAAATGAAGCTTTACTGACAACCATGTAGGGGTGTTTGAACGAACAACACTGGCTTGCGCAGACTGTCTTGTAGGTCAGTTGGATTAGCCAAGTGTTGGTGGTAGCACAGTACTTATGCTGCAGAGTACGAAAATCGCCCGAACTTCGCAGGCGCGATGCATTTGTGGGACCGTTCTATTCAGCTGTAAAATTGGGCCGCATCTGTAACATTTCTCCACCTCCCTCTGAGCGAGTTCTCGTGCCTCAACTGACCGTAAGCTTTCGAATGCTTAACTCAGCGAATGTGAAGAACAGTCGTTGAATACTGATTTGCTGAGAATGCAGTGCTCTAGGTGCTCAAACGAGACTTACTCAGCTGAAATGGCTTGGACAGAGTGACTGCACACCAACCAATGGAATGGTGATAACTACTGAGCCTGTGATGCATCAGTGCTCAACATCCTCACATCCTCACATCCTCGCGAATGGCGGGTGCAAGTGGAGAAGGCGGGGATTATGGTGGAGATGAGGTATCAGCTGAAATGCGAGTGCTTATGGAACGGAATATGCACTTAGCCTTGCTGACCATTGCCCAGAGTGTACCCTACTTGTGGCCTATGATTCTCAACTGTGAATGGGAGTTCCCATCTATTTGCACAGCAGGACGGGACTTTGAGCTTGCCTATTTGGCCCAGCCTCCGACAATCACTCTGCGGTTGCGCGACGAGGCAGCGTGGAGTGCGGCATATCCCTGCCTAATGGAAATGCGCCTTGGCAAGTATGGCATGTTAATGATTTTTCAGTTCCTATAGTTTCCAACCTTCTAGTAAATTGTCGTGTCTGTCAGTATTCACGGCCCCATTGGATTGACTAATATCGTTATCAGTCTGCTTTATAGACGCGTCTTTCCTACACTCAGCGTTCGCGTTGAGGGCCTGCATGCATATGGGCTATACACGATATTCTTGGACTTGATGCCAATGAGTCAGAACGTCCACGAATATTGGCTTGGCCTTTGGACACCCCTTCAGACTACTAAGCTCTATCCTCCACCAAATCTAGGTGGGTATGCAAGTTTCTGCAAATTGCCCTCTTAAATCACTGTGCGAATCCTTGTTTTAAGACACCTCTCCTAATCGGTGCTTTTACGATTGCTTAAGCCTCTCTCATCTGCGTGTCTCGCACCCCAGTTAGATTGGGATCAGTATTGATGGCTCGTGGAATGAATTTTTCATTCGTCAAGATCACAGCCGACACCAGTCCGCCTATAAACAGGGATGAGGTAATTGTTCTTACTGCTAGTGCAAGCCATAGTGAACATGTGGTCACTAAGTCGTTTTCTAACTCAAATGGTCCATTGCAAGCTCGTCATTATTCTTCGCAGATATTTGTTCACAGAGGGCAGATCTACCTCCCACGGTACCACATAGTGCGGCATTTTACAGAAGCAGAAGCGTCTTTGCGTCAATACAGTGCAGGAATGTTTGGAAACGTGTTGCTGGCACCTCTTGAGTATATAGGCACCTACGTCATTCCAGGGACGGCGTTTGTTGCTGTTGATAATTATTACAGTAGGCGAATTGCCCGCTTAAAAATTGAAGCACGTCGAGGCTTTGCACATTGGTCTTACTAGATCGCGACTATGAACGCTCTGCCTATCCTGTTTGCTCTGTGTGTGATTTTGTGCATGTCTTTGCTGTCGCCTTTGAACAACTATTGCTTCTTACTTTTGGAACAACAGACTACCTTGCCTCACTCATTATAATAGGTTGGGAAAAGAACAAGGGGTGGGCTCAATGTAGAGCCTCTGTCAGTAAATCCAAGGTTCCATTTGCCAGCCTAACCATCCTTATCGACCGGCTGTTGCCAGTGGTGTATCCGCTCACGTTGCGAATCGACCGCTAGTCTGCACATGGCGTGTCATTTAATTGATGATACGAACGCAGGAGTTCGGCAAGCCCAAAGCAACAATGCAGCCCTTGAGCAAAACAGGTTTTATTGCCTGCAACAAGTCTCGAAGCACAGAGTTCCACTGTAAGCTATCTTGATCGAGGCCACACATTTTAAGGATGATAAAACGATTTTCGTGGGACTGCACACCATTGCGACAAGTGCTACAAACTAGCTACTTTACACGCATCATACATTCATGGATCACTACATACATGACTGCAATCGCCGAAAGGCATACCGCGAGATGGCGGCACTGTCGCAAGCATCCAACTGAAAGGGATTTATTCGCCAGTGCTTAGGTTAAGGACAGCGGTCTAATTGCATCCCCAAAGGGCACGGAACACAGTCTCTTGCTTCAATTCAGTTCGTCCAGCGAAGTTAGTTCTCCAGAGTGCAAAGGAAAGACCCAAGCTGTCCGCTGCAACAACATAAGTGTGTAGTGGCTGGAGTAAAATTTAGAACTGCAGAGTGAATTGCAAACAAAACGACGGATTTTACACACTGCTGCCTTCCCACGACAGCAATGTTCGTACCTGGTGGGAATGCAGTCCCGGGGTGTCGCTTTGTGGCGAATGAGTAACACGGGCATGCATTGCATTGCCAACGCTTTAGAGGTGGCCTTTCCGCAAGAGCACAGAAATGCCACAGATCTGCTGACGAAGTGTGCAGAAGCAGATGTTTTGACCACCCATGCTTAAAAGTTGCAGGCACTCCAAAACCACTGCCGTCGCGGTCTTTACTGAGATAATGTGAGTCGCGGACGAGAAATAACAGCATCACATGTGGGAGAGCAGGGCCACAAATCACATTTCTCTCTGCACTCCAATTTCACACATCACTCAACTACCATGATGCTTCCTGATGCAAACACGATCGTAGAATTTGCTAGAGCTCTGCATTTTCTCAGGAGGGGCCTTTTGGACGTGGCGACACCATGTTTCTAATGTCCCATGTGTCAATTAGTCATCTCATTTCCACTTAGCATTCAGCGTTTCCTTTATTCGACTTCTCCTTCCACATGACTCCATATCATTCGTTCTGTTTCCACTGTTTCTTGCTGGTTGCAATTTACCCACCCCACCCGCTTTTGCCCACGCTCCGCATGAGATGGTGGGTGGTTCCCATACCGGTGGCATTCCTTCTTATACATCCTATCCACCTCCCCATCCTCCATCAAAACACGTGTCTCGGAAAATTTGAAACGGTTTGTCACAATCTCGACTTCATCACTTGTGGCTTCGTCGTATGCGTGCCCCTCATCGTCACTTTCCTTGCGGCATATATTCATGACCCACCTCCATTGCTCAGCTTGGGGCGAGCTTATTGGTGGGACAACTACACCAAAAACACCTACCAGGTGCGAGGATTCGTTCTCTTGTTACTTTATAACACGTTCTTCCTTGCGCACATTTTGATGTAGAGGAAAGGGATTTCTGTTGTTGTGGTGAGGGGACAGAGTCAGTTGCGCTGCTGTGGTTGCTGCTCTCAGTCATCGAATGAGGTGGGTTATTAATTGCGTGGGAGAATGCAAACGTGATGCTTGGGTCATGGATGCATCACCTGTCACTTGAGGAGCTGAACCTTGTCACTAATAGCCACACTTGTCCTGCATTCTAACTTGTCATCCACTCTGTCTGCACACACACATGCACGTTGTTCCGGAGCGCTTGATGTGTTCACCTTCCACTGCAGTCTGCTGGCATAATGAGCGAAAAGGCGTTGGGTGGGACAAAGTGATTAGTCTCAGGAAGCAACTCATGCTCATCTCAGTAGTGCCTAGCATTAACTTGATGGCTAGTTCCAAGTATTCATTGCAGTCTAGGCATTTCGATGAGGCGATTTGTGAATGCCAACGTCCAAGTCACCTGTATATGCAGTGTTTCAGGTTGGGAACTGCAACGTATTCGCATTCGCTGAAATAGTGAGGGAAAAGCCACTGCCAGAAGAGTCGGCCGTTACAGAGCAGCAACTTTGACGTCCTTATCCCAACCTTTTATTCGAATCCACAGGTTACTATTTGATGGGCGTTTGAAGGAATAGGGGCGCAGACAAAACCTCACTGGTTCCACCCAAATTCGTGAATTCGCAAACTGATAGTGGGAGGATTTTCGCCTCCCACTTGCTCCGTAGAACTGCACTTCAATGCGTTGTGGTTTAGGAAGGTGTTGGTCATGTAGACTGCACGTCGAGACAGTTCATTAGCACCCACATACTGCCGCATTTTGAGCCAAATCACGTGAGAAGACATTGTGGAGCCAACAGCTCTCAGCAGTGGGAAAGATTGGTGGTTGGTTGAGGACTGCAGTGTGGATTGCAGCCCATCATAGACACTCTTCACTGGAGGCAGCATTCGTCGGCAGAACGGAGCATCACAGCACGTTGTATTGGAGGGGAATCAGCTTGACAGGCAAGCCATCATGAGACAATTTAAAAGTGTTCTTTGTAATGCTAAATCATGTTTCCTAATGACTGCAAGCAATGAAATACATTGGAGCGAGGTAAAGTGACGTGATATCCTCTTATTCATTGGCAGCGACTGCACAATTGGTAATTAAGTTGGGTTTTTTCTTCTTCCACATTATGAGTTTTCCAACGCTTTAGTGCTTAAAACGCACTACAAGAGGGTGCAAACTGTGCTTGTAGAGCGAATTTTTATTCTTGAAGAGTTTACCTGGAATGTCCAAATTAGCCGACAAAAACATCATTTAATCTGTCATTCAAGAACGAACACAGCGATCATTCTTGTCAAGAGAGGATCAAGGATAAAACTATTGGAAATTGAGGAGCGAAAACAGATGCACTAGTTGGCATTTTTGAAGTTGACCATTGTACTCTATATGGTAGGTTTGCCTATTTCTCTATTTGTCAGCCTACCTGCCTGTCTACAGCCCTCTTCAGCTATGTGCCCAGCTACTCTTAAACCTCTCTGTTTCCTGGAATTGTTGCCAATGTATGTCGGCTGCTTCCTAGCTTCCAATTTAAAGGTCAATTAGTGTATCTATCGCAAAAGAAATGGCGGGTAACACTGAAGGGGACTAATTGCTTTACATCTCTGCTTTTGAAGAGTAGAGCAATTTTCCCTCCTTGCCAAAAGTGGAACCGCTACTCCAATATTGCTCAAATTAAAATGCTTAAAATAAGAGTTTGCTGTCCAGATACACACATCAAAGAATAAGGGAGGGAAGTGTCAGTGTTAGCACCTCCGCCAAGCTTTTTGCGAGGTTGCAGCAATGTGGGAGGCGGCGCAACCCTACTGCGTTCCCTTTCATGCCATTGAAGCTGTAATTATTTACAACGAATTATTTAAATGGAAAACGCAATTTACTCAATGCAGAGGTGAAGAAAACTTTGAAGATGCCTCATTCCTTGAGTTGATTTCTGACTGAGAATCTCCATGCACTGCAATTTCGAGAAGCAACCAGTCGATGACTGCAGAGAGGCGCAAACTGGGATCTTCGGATGAGTAGCATTGTATGCTCTAAAATGTACAACCGTAGCGTGTAATTGTGTGGCACATCATGTCTTCTCTGGCCAAAGCAGCACGGAAGAGCTGTTTTCGTTTAATAACCACTTTTTAGGGTATCGGTTAATTTTACGTGTTTGTAAAAGTGAACAAATAGAGTAGTAAGTGGCCATAGTGACTCGGAAGTAGCAAACCTACCAGTCTGGTAGGTGGCTTTAATGGGGAATTACAAAAGCCGTGAGATAAAGCGAACATTGGCCATAAGTTCATGTAACCCAACAAACTTGATTTGCAAGCTTGACTTAGCTGAAGGAGGTCCAAAATAAAACGGAAGAAGAAAAATGGCCAGCTAAATTTTATAGAAGTGAAAACACAATGAGCTATGTGCTTACCAGTTGGGGCAGGTTGGATCCACGATTTAAAGAACGATGTCAGCAGGACGAAAGCTTCGTCTGCTAGGCTCCAGGTAGTGAAAGAGGCTAGGACTTCGGTCCACAAAATGCTAAAATAGACTGCGAACCGTAACATCAACTCGCGCTTGTATGTTTTCCCGGACATATCTCTGTGAACTGGTCCATTTGGTGTGCACTTTGGGGGGTGGTTAAGAGTCCACACCGACTGCGTTGTCCAAAGAGCGCATCATCAGTTGTTCGTTTCCTGCAAAAGCGGTTGCGTTGGGGAAGTGGGCCGCACAATAAGGAGGATAGATTTTGAAAGGAATTTGTACTAAATTAGCTCACGATGCAGAACTATCGACAAAATATTCATTTTCGACATTTTGTGCATTTGTTGCATCTTCATCACACCTTCTAGCAAAAATATTGACAAGGTTCCGTGGACATTCACTGTATGAACCCAGAGGGAGGTCGTTTGCTACATTGCAATTTGAATTGTGGCAAATGTAAGAGACAGTGTCCCACCCCGCTTCTCCTCATTTCCTAGCTCAATTTAGTGGATTCGAATGCGCATTACTTATTCTGTATTCTGTGTTGTATTACATGCATCCCTAGTCAAAATGCTATAGGCGGATTTAAAATTTGGACACATTCAGTGCTACATTATTCTTCTGGAAATGATATCCACCGCAGCTGCTTGCTTGTAAACAGAATGTAAACGACTTCTCAGTAAGTTATTTTCAACCCCATCCCCTACATTTCCACACATTACCGTAGGCTTACTTAGACAATGCTGAAAATGTTGCTTATGCTTATTAAGGCATCAGTGTTGACCACATCGATCAGATATGAGGAGGAAATCGACCTTGCTGTCATCAATTCCACCACTGCCGTCACCATCCAACTTGCCATTTGCTTTGGTTCAAGCGTTTGCATATATTAAACTTCAAATCCAAAATTAAGGGCTTTAGACACCTTGTAAATGGAACCTCTGGTCATGTCTGATCGTAGTCACCACAAATGATGATCGCCTTGCCCGTAGGCAGTGGCTACTTCCAACTGGGATAGTGGCCAATTCCAACACAGGTGCTTTGATTTTCAGAAACTAGATGGTCTTGCTCACGATGATCTTCACAGGTCATATACATAGCATACGATTTTAAGTTGTTTTGAAGCTGTGCATGGGTCATGCCATCTTGGGGTGAAATAGTTGTCATCCCTACTCTGCCGTTACATGCTTGAAATTTACGTGTATTTACATGAACGGATCGTTTGACGATAATGGTATGCTAATTTTCGGTAATCATTTTTGCAACTCGGTATAAAAATTGACGCACCAAAGATGTGTTGATATGTGATGATATGGGCAAAGTTGAACCATACAGTCTGCCTCATCATTGTGTGCTATGGAAGCTAACCTCCTATAACTCGCATGGGAATAATATGGGCAACCATGAGTACCTCAAGCAAGAAGCTACTCCTGGTTGCTCTTGCAAATGGTTATTCACCACTCGCGATTTGATTCACACAGTTTGTTACGTTATAAGCGCATATGAATCAACTTAGTAATGGTTCTAATACCCCGATAAAATCATGCATGCAAGTAGGAAACTAAGCATCAGTTGTGCATTCGCTTAGGATCGAATTGACAAGAAAGGTGCAGAAATCAGGATGTGAGACCGAATCTTACAGCTGCTACAAGTAAGTTCACACGGCAGTGGTCTGTAGCTGCCAAAGTGGTTTGCACTGCTGACCTGAAATCTCTGCAGATTCTTTTAATTACTTCTGATGGGGAATGTGGCAAAGTTCACGCAAGACGTGCGAGTAGTTCGAAATGATTGCCTTGATGACATCTTTCTATATTTTGTCTATGCTCACAGGTGCGCTTATTAGAATTTGTATTTTCCTATCCCACAGCACGCACGAGGTGCACCTGCAGTTCAGTTGCCAATGGACAAGTTTTGACTTCACGCTACTAACCACAAATGTACTTTGTCGTGTGTAATAACTGAATAAATCAGATTTGCTAGGGCTCGCACAACCCAAATTTATGCACGTGTTTGCGACTACTTTGAGCACATAGAGACTCTCGTTCAGATGGTGAGTGGATATACCTCTGTGACCTATCAATTCTGGGTAATCAGGAGCTTCCTCTCCTTTGTCAAGTGTAGATAAGGAGGGAAGGTAGGATGGAGACACAATTGCGCTGCGCCAAAATTCGCACGTTTTGGCTAAATGAAATCGCAAATCAGGATTATGCGCAAGGACAAGAAATCACATGATTGGAAGGAGGCCTGGCAATCAACTATCTGAGGCAAACCACTATATGCTCCGCTAGACCACGTGCACACAAGCTAGCAAATTGCGCTTCAACATCAAAATGGTTGCAGTCCCCAAGAAAGCAGGTAAAATCTATTATCAAGTGAGAGATGTGAAAAGTGGGAAGATGGGGAAAGGAAGAGTAGAGGGATGGAAAGTAAGTTGTGGATTTTAGATGAGAAATGTTTCGTTACTTGCCGCAAAATTTCCCATAAAATCTGCGTTATTGAATCTTGCATTGGAACGAAAGTAGGAGTGCGTGATATGCTTAAAGTAAAACTTACCATCATAAGCAAGTTTAATGCGTGCAATCAAAAAGGCATGCGCAACAATTTAAGTCAGCTATAGAGGCACCATATCTTAACTAAAGCTATCAATAAACGGTTTCTTTTAGCTGCAGATTTTCCCTGGCATCCAACAAGGAATGGTTGCCAAGGCGGCGGTACAACCCCTACCGCATCCAACACCAAAACCAATATTTTAGGATTATCTGCGGGGTGCATCATCATAGGTTCAACAACATTTGACAAGTTGGAAGAAGGATGTTGGTTATTTATGCTGATATAAGTCAGCGTAATCAGTAGGATATTTATCGGCGTGCAACGCAAGTCTACAGGCAAACAATCGAGAATATAAGGTGGAGAAGAAGATTCCTACATTATGGGAAAACCTCAGCTCACTGCCACTTTCACGACTGTTTCATTTGGTGAATAAGCAGGCATAATTCACATTATTACCACATTATAATAAAGCATTTTACTGTGTCTAGAAGTAATGCTCATTTCATGCTAGCCACACATTCGTTTCGCAGTTGAATTTTATCTGTTTCAACAGTGAACCGAAATGAGTGTTGCTGTTTATTTATTGTTTGTGGGAAGTAACTTGAATACTTGATGTTTAACAATATCATAATGCTTTGGTGTCAAGGTCCGCCAGTGAACCATAATTTGCGAATCAAGCAACAACTTCCACTTGTTCATCTTGGAAAAGGTTTGCATCGGATCATGCGTTCGCTATGTGGGAAGCATACGTGGAAACTACCGAGACAACGGGAAATTGACACCATGCAGCAGGTCCTCACGTTGGTAAATCCTAAGATGCTGCGTATGGGATGCAGCAGGATTGGTGACAGGTGAATTGGCCGTCCTTATTGAATTTAGTCGTACTGGCAAATATTTTGATATGTGGATGTTTGATGCATTACTTAAGCGCTGATATTTGTGTATAAACGTATAATAGTGCCAGGTCGAAAATGAATTCACACTTGTACTCCTTTAAGTTAGCCCGTCTGCAATTCCTCTCTAGTCCTTGTAAATTTTAAATGCCCGGTTCTATTAGCGGGTGTGCTACCACTCTCAGGCTTGACCTAAGAGCTATACCAGCTTAGCGCTTGGAATACCCACTGCTGACAACCAAGCAATGCTTCCGTTTCTGAGGTCAGTGAGTGAATCTGTGAGCACTAAAACACTAAAGCACAATCTGGACCATTCGAAACCATCCCCAGAACGTCAACTACGGGCAACGAGAGAAGTAGTCGTCGAATTGTTTCAGTGCTAACCCGCGGCACTATTTATGTGCACGCAAATGGGCGTACTCGTATGCTCCACAAAGCTCATACAACGCATGCGCTTCATCTGGCGGCAGAACTTCCATGTGAAAAGTTTGCACCAAGTAAAACGATGGAAACGAATTGCCGCTCCCTTCTTCATCTTTATTCCGTATGCATTTCCATTCCCTACATGACTTCTTTGACTGCGCAGCAATCAGACTGGTGCATGCGACCAATTACCTGTTCAAACATAATTCCTTGAATGAACGGTAGCACACTGCTTTTGACTGCAACAGCATCAACGCTTTTACCTGGCCGCATTGAAGCTAATGCTAACATAAATAAAAGGTATTTCATGCATCGACTATCGCCTTTCCTTCACACGCTTTGCCTTGAGCACTTTGAATTGTAGTAGATAGTACAGGTGAAGGGGACATAGAGCACTGTGCTTTATGATGCCCAGCCAGAAGTGCTCACATAGACGAACCAGCAAAAAAGGTTTACACACTTCGATTTACAAATTATCCGATGTCTCCTGAAGCCCTCTGGGACATGCAAGTTACGAAGGGTCGTCTTTTATTGTGCGAATATCCACTGGTGAAGCACACAGCCAAGCACATGCATGTGAAAGGTGAGTGAAGCAGGCTCGCTAACAAGTCCTGAAAGAACAGTGTATGTTGAACAATACCAATACTCAATGAAGCCGAGCTCGAAAATCAGTCATGTGTAAACAATGTATGGTTGGCCATAACTACCCAAAAGACCGATGCAATGCAATGTTTGCCTCACCAACTGAAATTTGCACAGAAATACCCACCTCTTATTTTTTGCAGTAGATCTACGAAATATACATAATGAACGCCCTTGCCTTACCAGTCTATGGGTTCTTAGGTAAAGTGCTGAGTTAGCATAGAACCTACTAGGGATTCTCCCAATTTACTAACGGAATAACACTTCATCCCACTTCTCTTAAACACTGAGCGTCCTCCCGGTCAGGTAGCTCTTCAACACATTCGAGAAAAAGGAGATTCAGAACACGGCTCAGCAATCCGTGATCAAATCGAAGAAGCGACTAGGGCGCAGTCAACTTTGCTCATGTGTTACTTTCACTGGACGCTTTTGGTCAAGTATGCTATCAGTGCTTCGCCTCGACTCGATCATGTGTAAGGCTGAGGAGGGATCAAATCTGTCCCATCTCCTTCTGACTAAACACTATGCAGGCACTCCCACTGGTTGTTGCACATCTCACCCACTTGCCACCGAAATGGGCTCCCACAAGCGTGCAATACGCTCCGCAAAATTCAATACCGACATCTAACTGCAAACGCACTCGTTCCGCGAGCATCAAGGTAGACGACGTTTACTTTAAAATGCATCTCACCACACGCATTCATCCATGCTTGTGCTCGGGAGATTTATTATTCCGTTGTTTTAGTAACTATGCTATCGCTAAGTGAATGAGCTGAGTAGACTAGCTCCCAGTCCGCTAAGCTTGGTGACTTTCGCAAGAAGTGGTCGGGTTAGGCCACTGTGTCTAGCCGCTTGTGCAGCCCCAAACAGGACTTCAACACCCCATTTTAAGCAAATTCGACATATTTCAGGGACTCTGTATGCGCATTGTCTGATTCGTTTGACTTTCCTCGAAACCAACGAACTGACGTTAATGCATCAAAAGGGTGAGAAAATTTGTCAAGCCTCTTCATTCTTCGTGCTTTATGTCGTTTTACTTGTTGCGAATCACTATGGATGGTATTTGTGTTTTGGACAGTTTCAGCATTTTGATTTACTTCCTCGTCACTTCAATGAGGAGCACATTTGTTGCTTTCGCCTGCTTAAATTGGATAGTGCCTGGTGTGTTCTGCTACTCTGACAGTGTCTCGTACCTTACACGAACTCCACCTAAGTTTATGCTTCATTGTCAGGTTCTGCAGCCCAAGGTGCGAAGGATTCTGGAAAATGCTTTTACTGCACTGAATACTACGCAAACTATCCGGCATGATACGCACTGCTGGAACATCCGCATGCTACTTCCACACCTCTTCTGCACTCACTGCTTACATTTCCCTCTTGACCCCTCCTCCTTTGCAGACTTATGGTGCAGATTGTATGGGTATAGCGGGATGAAGTACCATTACGTTGGTAAGAGTTGTAAGTTCTTAGCGTTTTATATGCTAACATCATAAGGCCCTTTCATCATTCTACCTGATGACCTAATGAGGAACGCGCATTCAGAGTGTGTGCATTCAGAGTGTGCAGCTAGCAGTTGTTCTGCGGAATGATGGTAGCGTGAGCGCTGATAGGAGACGGATCAGACCGCGCAAGTTCAACTGATTAGGAAGACTTCACATTGCATTAGTGGATTGGATAATTACGGATCCTGACACATTAATGGCGGGCGTGATTCCATGCGCCTGTAGTTTTGCTTGGAATACACTGTTCTCTAGAATGCCGAAGTGATTATTGCATGCTTGTTTGTCTGTATTTAGTGCTCTCCAACGAGGTGGCTTACCTATTCTTGATGGACATGAACTCAACTATGTTATATACAAGTACACATGTGCTTCCGCTCCATCCATCATTCCTTCTATCATGGTCTGTATCGCCAGCACTTGTGCGTTGTCGTGAGCTGGATTGGATGTAATCTGATTGTTTGTACATTGGGGTATGTGGAACCCCAGGTCGACTCTTCGTCCAGAAAAGTTTCTTGGTGTGCATTATAAAGCACAGTGCCCCAGGCCATGACAGCCTCTAATTTTCCGCACATTTCAAGGTGCTCGAACTGAGTGGTACTGACGAAGGTGGAAAGGTTTTCAATATCTGAGGCTATTTGCTACAAAGTGTGTGTTAAAATGAAAAAGCTGTAGTTAGACCAGGAGGTCGAATCGGCGTTGCCACTGCTGGAAGCTATGCGTTTCAGTTCTTGCGATGATTTTCGCCTGGACGGGTACTTAATCGTAACTTCTGATTCAATTGATGCTTAATGGCATGGTGAAAATGAAAGACAAAAATGCAGACAGAATGGGAGATGGGAATAAGCAGCACCTCAATCTCCCCTCATCTTACTTATTGCAGACCCTTTTATGTGTGATCGCTGCGTTGAAATGATGCGTGTTGCATCGCGCGTTGGAACTACGTGATTTTATGCAGTCTAGTAAGGACTTTACTTTCTTTGACAAACTTTGGTTGTACTGGGTAGCGTGGTCTAACAGGTTGCCTGGCTGTTGAGCGTCAGAGCGTGTGGAAACCGTGGCCTAGTCGAAGGTGCAGAATTCTTTGTAGCAGTTCGACTTAAGCAGTACTGTTGGCGCCCTAGTCTTACTCGCAGTGTTCGATTGCAGACATTTTTGCACTTGCAAACATGCACGTGAGGTGAAGGTGATTTTTTCTGCAGGGACCCTGAATTTCATTGTTTTATTACTTTTACCAAAGCAAATAAGTTGACTTCTTTTCTGTCCCAATCCTATATTCTTTGGGCTGGTGGGATTGCTGGCCACGTGACCATGTCATCATGGAGTAATTGTGCGTCACTCAGCTAGCTATTAATTGCCTCCATCTGGGTCTAAGTGGGCTTGGTCTTTGTTTCAACACACAAAAGTAGGTTGTCATTCTTTGCATCTAACTTCAGACTCAAAACACACCACTGTTGGTACCATGTAATGGTATACTCATGAGGTCTTGTAATTCGAGGCATTGTTTGGGCTCATCAACAAAAGGCATGCAGAGTATAACGGTATAAAATTATGAACCCGGAGTTAAGCATAGTTGAACATCAACTTGCATGCTATGGCATTTGCCAAATCGTAGATACTTGTACGCCTGATCCCCGAATACATCATACGGGTTGCATTTTCCTTAAGTGTTTGCCAATGAATTCGGCGTGCCATCAGATGTGTTGCTTTCGCTTGACTTTGATAGGCATAGACGAACAGTTTGAGTTACCACACAGTTCAAAGCATTCAAGGCCACATTCGAAAGTGAATGAATTACTAAACAGAAGGTTTTGCAGAGTTGCATGTCAGCATGATCCTGTTAAGCATGTCGTGCGATGACGTGAATAATTTATGGATAGTAACCCCACTATCCCCCTTCCTCGACGATCGCAGGATCACTTCAAGTCAGTCATGCTCACATCTTCCAAACGCATGCATAAATTGGATGGCACTGTGCTGATTCATTTTGCCTGTCTCCGATGGAAATACCTAAGAGAGTATTTTGACATGAAGGCAGAAGAATAAGGCAGAAATATATGCCTGCACAAGATCCCTAAATGGATCATTACGACAGCTGCTTACGTTACTAGCGTTTTCTCAAATAGTTCCTTCAACGGAATAGTAAATAGCAGGATTGACGCTCCCGTGACGCCTAAAAATGCGGACTGCCAAATCCTAGGAGCTGAATGCATGTACCACAAATTATAGGAAAAATTACTCTGTTCCTACCTCACCTTTCACTTCTTCTCCAGTTTTTTACGAATTCTTTCGCAAGCAGGACATGCGTAATGCGCACGTTTGAGAGTGAGTTAGCTACTGTGAGTATTACATTGATGGACCTAGATGTATTCAAGAACAACCTGTTCCTCTGCAATAGTTCTGGTTGGAGCCTCATTCACATAACAGTTCACAAATAGCTCTAGTTTTAACCTTTTGTGGGCGAGTTTGCAGCCAAGTTTCGGAAATTTCTTGTATATAGACAGCAAATTATTTCGGCGCTGAATTTGTCCTGGTTACTCCATCAATCTCCCTGTGTCATTGATTGGGATAGATGTACGCAAATGCTATTGGTAAATTGAAAGCTTAAAAAAGTACAGTTAACGCCTCGAACACTAAATGTTACTCTCTTCTATTAGAAGTACCTGGAAGGTGAATGGTGTTGCGTATTTATATTAATTAACCGCTTCTGCAAACCACTGCCCCTACTATGCAGGAGAAGCACAATTTTTTTAAGAATTGTAAAAGACAAGAGGAATGATACTACCCATTCAACCGTCAGAATTGTGAGGTTTTAATTCATTGGTGATGTGGTCATCTGTCATGCATGAGTCGGAAGCAAATGCTTGACGAGGCAAGAAGGGCTGGTTGGCGACTGGCTCCATTACATCTTCGCAATGGAAGTGACATGGGAATCAAGCAACTCAGTTGCCACTTTAATAGATGGGGTTATGGACAGATTCACCCAAGCAATCGCCGCAACTGACCATAATTTGGTGACAGCCCTTTACTTGCATCACTTGTTTGCAACATTGACAGGACAACTCCTGCTTGCTAACCATTGTTTGGAAGACGCATGTCTCCATATTGTTGATTGGAATGTGGAAGAGTGATGTCTTCGAGGGCCTTCGTGTCACCAGAGGAGGAGATGGCTCCTGCATTATTCCAATAGACTTCACTATGAAAATAACACCATCAATGGACAGAAGCTTGGATGCTTCGGATTAGATCAGACACTTCTACTGGCTGGTGAAGTGTAATTTGTTGCGAGTGTTTTAGGTGATTACGCAAGCGTGCTGCTGCCACACACGTAGCAGGATTCGTTACCCCACTTTAAATTGGATAGTGCTGACTAGGAAAAATACAGATCCTCCTGTCCATAGCATAATTGGCAAATGGGTTGTGTGTTGGTGCGGTAAATCCATGCCTCCGATTCGCATGTTCTGCTAAAAATTCACACATTGGCAAAGGTTATGCTTCTGAATTCACACGCTTCATTTGCTGTTAATAAATAAATAATAAATAATAAATTTTACCATTCGTGGTCAAGTCGCAATCTATTAGAGGGGATTCGCATTTCATCTTACTACTAAGAAGCATTCAGGAATGCTCGTTAAAGTGTCTATTAATATTAGTTAGTCTGCCATTCATTCGCATTAGTAGCAACTATCATGCGATGGGAGCAAAATGGGAGAATGTTAGTGAAGAGCAATGCGTCAGTTGAGAACACGTGAGGCATAATTACGTTCAATCGTTCAGTTCGCCTTGAAGGCAGGTGTGTTACTAGTGCAAATAACACGGTATTCCTACCATACTACTTAACGCCACCGCGTGTCAGCAAGCGCGTCATTGATTCAACCATCTATTTCAGTCACTGACATTAAATTTGCCTCTCCCATATGGCGATTGTATGGTCGTTAGCAGTGTGCATAATGTTACTAGCACTCCTTGCTACTAACTACAGTATATTGATTTGCATTCGGCGAAGTACCACAGTAAAGTTTTGCACTTGGCTTACCTAGCTAAGAGGTTCAGTAAACATTCTCCATACGCGCTTACAATATTCAATGCGCACATGGGCTTTTACATGTCACCCTTCGCAAATTACCCGAATCTCTGATTCTGTCTGCTTTCAAAGAAGTTTATTAAAGCCCATCGGTTTTGCCAATCATCATAACTCCTATGAGTGGGTCAGACTAGGTGGTTATCTGACCATCACCGATCGCCATGCGACAGCTGCGCAGCTTCAAACGCCTATGGTGATGATTCTTGAGAGCTTCTAGACCACCACAGAGAATCTAGGATAGCCAGTGGCAAACGAACTTTGTCACCGTCATCTCAAGCATGTTGCATAATAAAGTTATTCCATTAGTTCAAGTTTACTGAGTGAGGCTGCTGATAATGCGATCATGTTAATAAGTTACTACGTCCAACATTTATGCAGGCATTGATCAATATTTGTCAAGGACTGTGTTGGCAACAGGACCAAATTTACGCAGATCTCACAATAAAGAGGAATTTTAATTGCAGACTATGGTTTGATGGTTTTAATGCTGAGTATGAGTCCATTCCGTAGCGATCAGAAAACCTGTGTTGAGAACGTGGAGGGCAGTGCAATTTTAGGTACGGCGTGGCAACGCATCCAGCTAAGGGCGTGGCAACAAAATCGTCAAATATGCCTTAGGCACCCTCATCAAAACCCACTACTGATTATTAGAGACATTTGGCCCAATCCTAAGCTTCCGAATTTTCGGCCATCTAAAAGTGGATAATGTGGTTTACACTAACCACTATGTCTTGCAGTCCATTGAATCGCAATCAGATACGATTGCTAAATAGAGGCTGTCAAGATGTAATTACGAAATTGGAACTTAGTGGAAGTGGTTATTTTTGCATGGTCAGGTCAAAGCTCTTATCATGCCTACAAACGAGTTAAAGCCGTTTTCACTTCCAAACAGTACTTCCATATGGAAACATTCAACCGAGGTGTGGAAACGTTGTGCTAATCAATTTAAATTATGCTGAATGGGCTATGTACAAGTTTTATGCTTTTTACGTCACAGTTGTAAAAGCTTAACTCTTACTCCACGTCCACGCAATCCATTTCCAAGTTTCCCTCCATTGTTAATAAGGTGGCGTCTACCAAACTGCAGTTTCAATCACGTCACTAAATGGATGGGACCTTTTCATATTTTAGTCCTGGAATAAACCATAGAAGGCAAAGTTTTGTAGCCACTACATTTTTGCTTGAAAGTGGGACCTGATATTCGATTGCTATGGCCACTCTCACGCAAGCCACCAATCTTTGCCTTCATGTGCAATGCTTTTAATTTTAGTTCAGCTCATGGTTTTGATGGCTACTAAGTTGAGACCTCGCCATTGTACCTTCATCTTAAGACCTGCGTGATTAGTCTTTGAATCCTTCTTTGGGACAGGAACATGTGTCTACTCTGAGTATAATGCTTTCTCGAGTGCTACACGTTTTACTTTTTTATTCAAAGAACCGACTCTTATGCATTGCACCGCAATGTGCAGGTAGTAAAGAAATCCTGCTAATTCAACTTTGGTGCAAAAGTCCATTCGCTTCACTAAATGCAGCCGTTTGTACAATTCAAGCTTTCGCTTGAGAGATCGCTTCCCTTGTATTGGCTTTGCCTGTGAGGCAGAGACACGCCTCGTAAAAGTTTGCAATAATTAAACAGTTAGTATATTGATAGCGCTGTAAAATAATAATGTATACATTGTTACTTAAAAAATCACGTTGATCCAACGACAATAATGTGTTGTTAATGGCATTAATTGAAGTAGCCAGCGCATAGTTGCTAAGTAATGGGGGAATGTCTTCCACCAATAGAAGACCAAACACTTCGTCACTTATTCAGATTGAAACTTGAATGCACCTAGAGCTTCCAAATACAGTGCATTTATGATTTGAGATGTCAGTAATGCAATTCGTGCTAGCCAAATTGCACATGAGGTGATGTAGCATCAATGCATTAGATGGCTCCTCATTGCCCTATCATTTGGTCACTAACGTGCTTTCAGCATTTGCCAAACGAATTTGCGACTGTTTTATTTTGAGAGAAACCATTTCGTGTTTTGTAGCTTTGATCCAAATGAAGTGGCTACCTGCTCATGAGCAAGGCGTAACGCTGTTGACCTCCAAATGCACAATTCGTCATTAAGCTAAGAACTCCTGCTGTATACCAGAAGTCAAATATCACGACATCTGCTTTTCCACAAGCATGGATTTCTAAAGACATTAACTGACTACGCAACAGTTTGAACCTTCTCATGCTCATCCAAAGGTGTGGGAAGGGCGATAATGCGGGGAACAAACACTACGGCTAAGTAGTATACACCAAAAACGTGTATGCTCTAATAGGCACCATGACAACCAAGCAGGAAGCAAACCATTAAAACATCTGTGGAGAAATCAGACAACCACTAGACATGAGCGTCAGAATATGTTATGAAAGTTATACTTGCGATAGTCAGCTTGCACTCGTCTGTGCAAGGTGCAGCAATGTCCACGATCAGTGGATCAGCATGGTCTAAACGCGTCTAGAGGTCTTTTCGCAATAACTTAGGACATCCAGTTCCAAAATAGAAGGGAGTGTAGTTTGGTGCAGTCATAAGCCCTGTTGAAATTGGAGCTATTTACTTCTCCTGGTTTGAGTAAACCTGAATACGCTTTGCTGCCTCTACAAATAAACGCTTGGCACTCTGATTCGGTTTTAACTAACCACATCTTACTCCAAAAGCTAAAAACGAGTACACAGGCTTGTTTAGGCATGGCAGCTTCCCTTTCTGTTCTTATCCAGCATCAAAATTGTGTGTAGGATGTCGACACTATTGCGTTGATGACTACTAGCTTGGCAACCATGCGTGTACTTTTGTAAGGGCTCGATGGAGAAAAGAGAGGTGTGCAAGAAAATGGAGGTTGATCTTGCACACTGTTAGAATTCGAAACAATGATTCGTGAAGCAAATTGTAGGTATCGTGCTACTTCAATCATGACGATTGCATTGGGGCAATCTGATATTTACCTGGGTCTGCATAGTTGTCTGCGTTTGGTTAGAGGTGCTCTGCTGCGTTTCATGCACAACCGAAGATGGAGCATGGTCTCATATTTCCTACCTTAAATTGCTCCACTTTTGATGTATGTATGTGTTTGATGTAGATGAAAACGAAACTGCGCACTTTTGGCACTCAAAACAAACCCCACTTGGAATTATTGGAGCCATAGCTTGTGTTTTGGAGGGGCTGATGCGCTATTCACTGGTGGCAGCAGAAGCAGCATGAACAACGGTCATGAAGTTTGTGTGGTTTTATGCCTTATTAAGGGAGATGCTGACGTGTGGGCATTAATAAATTTCGCTTGCGATCTCAATTACGTAACTGTTTAATTTCACTGCCAGAGTTTTTCTCATCTCTTGGTTATTCTGAAAACATTACGGGAAGTGGATTGCACTCATTCATTTATTTAGGAGATTGGATTGCAATGGCCGCACTTGAAACGCCACAACTTTGACCCCAAGTCGAAGTTCAATCAGCCCCTCTCTGTGGCCGTGAACAAACCACGGAATAGGTAATTGACTCATATGATTATGCGCTTTCAAGGAGCCTCCTATTGCTGGATATCCGCGGTAGAAAAATCTCTTCTGATGTGTCCAAGTATTCATTGTTTGACTAGCAGATAAGTAGAACTCACAGCACGTACTCGTGCACAAAATTTCAGTTGATGGTAACGCCTAGGTAAAGGCGTACGGAGATACTTGCCTGGGTGTCCTTGGAAAATAACCTTGCAATTTCGTTTGCATGACCACTAATCCTTGGGGGTGGTTGAGGGGGTCCAATCCCCTACAGATCTCAGCATTGGTGATCAAAACCCGCTCTTGGAAAGTCGGTGAAGCCGTACCAACTCCGTCAGTAAGTTGCGATTCAAAGTGATGTCTATTAGGCAGCTGTCATGCACAAAGGCTTGTGAAGTGTGCAAAGAAATGCTCTTGAGCTGCTCTGTGCAACTAGTGCGTAGCATCAAATGTGGAGAGCTGATACTGGGCACAAGTATTGCTAGTTGGAATGGTTTAACTCTGGTTGACAACAACAAAAATGAGCAACCTTGGGTGGTACGGAACAAATGCATATCCCTCTCATTTCTCCCCTTCATGGAGTTAACGAAGGGAAAGGACTTATTAAATACGCATAGCTGGCAGGTTAAATTGCAAAAAATTGGCACAGGCAAATGTCATTTTGTCAATCCAGCAGCGAGAAATTGACCACACTTTAGACTCGTGGTGGCTGAGACAGAGAGGCGGTCAAGGCAATCACCTCTCCTGTGAAAGGTTATGATGCTCACAAACCCATTGTTCTCCTCTGCTCCAGCAATAAATGCAGCTTTTGTGGTTTGGTCAGAACGGGCTCGGTATGCTTCAAATCTGCTTGGTGTGGTTGTGCGGTCTTTAACAAAGAAGCGCCTAATTCGCCGTTGTCAGAAATTGCTGCGAGTAATACAGTAGAACATCAGTTTGGAACAGATTGCCTTGCGAACTTGCCATGTCTGTTGTGATTTGTCCACAGAATGAGACTGGAGAAATAGAAACGGCCATGTATCCTACAACTGGAAGTCGTGAGGGACAAATTAACCATATGCGAGAAATTGCGATTCAACGAATCTCATTCTCAAGATCTTTGGCGTCAAGCGATGGCATTATTTCGTGTTTTCTAAAACCCTCTGTCTTGATTATGTGCAGTGTATGTGTGTCTGTGGAAACTGTCTAAAATACTTGGCATTTCCGATTTCAAATGCAGCATTCGGATGAATTGCAGTCCTGTTCCATGATGTCTGCACTTAATCCTACTTTTCGGCAAAAGTCCGCACCTTTGCATGCCCATGTAATGAAATGCTGGTTTATTCCAGTCCCTCCGCCACTCCTTGCTCCAATGCTTTAAGTTGCATACGAGAACTTCTTGATTATACCATTTCCATTCCATGCCAGTGGGCACAACAAGGTCTAACACGATCGAGTCATTAGGTAGTATCAATGGGTCACTGGGCCAGCTGTTGCTAAGTTAGTTATACCTAAGCCTCACAACTGATACACAACTGTTAATGTATTTTGGCAATCATAATAGGAGCTTCTTCAGGCTGGAATCAGGTGTACGCGCCCTTTGCATGCAAAATGGTGCTGCTAAGTGCCTAGGTCAATGATTTTGCCTTCATCAGAATCGCAACGACGTTGTTCTTCAGACTCTGCGACCAAGCATTTAGTCCCTTTTCCAACTTGCATGCATGTGGTATTTCGGAATGTGATTCACTAAGAATTTACATCCATTGAATGGCTGCTAGAAGCGATCTAGATCGCAATGTGCAACGCTGATCATGCAAGCATAAGTCTTAAATAATTTTAGACTAAAGTTCGGCTCTTTAGAAGCCAGCTCAAAGTAGCCAGCTTCAAAGAACGACGAAGTGGTCACACATGGTTGATCCGAGCCCAAAAGTGTTCATCCACTGGTGACTCCTCTTCCATCTATTGTTTACCACAGACCAACTGCTTTCGTGAAAAGGAGGTCTTGACAAATGTCGTTCGTGGGTGCATGCCAAGGGAGACACCGAGCAGGAGAACATGTCAAATGATAAGAAATGACATTGAATGAAAGCCAGTCAAATCTCGTCCGAGATGGCTTAGAATAATTGAGAGGTGGTTTTTGAATGTGCGCTCATCTTACAACCACTTGTGCACACGTGTAGACGCATCCAATTTGTCAGCGTCCACGCTTCCGTCGACGTAGCATTGATGGACACCATTTGCCAGGTATACGAATCCGCATGCTCCGACGACATGGGGAACTCAGCCGTCCATCATGCATGCACTGTGCGATAACCGGCAAGGTCTTGGTACCATTACTGCTCGCTGCTCCTCAATGAGGAGATTTCATTGGTGATTGCATTTTGTAAGCGATTCCTGCTTCGAGACCATCTGTTCTCTTACACATCCTCCACTAAGTGTAGCCATTCATCAGTCATAAATCATAGCCTTCAATACACAAAGGCCAGCTTTTATATGAGACAGGGCAATCACTGCTTTCCATCAACACATTGACCGATCCGACGACTCGTATGCGCTGTCTAGAAATGTATAATGCTCCTGCCACGGAGACATTTTGCGACAAGAATGGATGGCGTCAGCAGCGCTATGAGAATGCTACAACACCTAGGTGCGCATTTTTAATGAAGGACGCTCAACTAGATTGTAAGCTTGGATGTCATTTCACGCATTCTCATTCCCAAGATCTTTAGCGTCAAGCGATGGCATTATTTGGTGTTTTCTAAAACCCTCTGTCTTGATTATGTGCAGTGTATGTGTGCCTGTGAAAAACTGCCTAAAATACGTAGCATCTCCGATTTCAAATGCAGCATTCGGATGAATTGCAGTCCTGTTCCATGATGTCTGCACTTAATCCTACTTTTCGGCAAAAGTCCGCACCTTTGCATGCCCATGTAATGAAATGCTGGTTTATTCCAGTCCCTCCGCCACTCCTTGCTCCAATGCTTTAAGTTGCATACGAGACCTTCTTGATTATACCATTTCCATTCCATGCCAGTGGGCACAACAAGGTCTAACACGATCGAGTCATTAGGTAGTATCAATGGGTCACTGGGCCAGCTGTTGCTAAGTTAGTTATACCTAAGCCTCACAACTGATACACAACTGTTAATGTATTTTGGCAATCATAATAGGAGCTTCTTCAGGCTGGAATCAGGTGTACGCGCCCTTTGCATGCAAAATGGTGCTGCTAAGTGCCTAGGTCAATAATTTTGCCTTCATCAGAATCGCAACGACGTTGTTCTTCAGACTCTGCGACCAAGCATTTAGTCCCTTTTGGCTTCGGGTCGGTACTGTAACTTCTAGCACGGTGTGCTGAGAGGATTAATAATGCTCTGATTCATTCATAAAACTAAATTTGCAGCAATAATTTCAGACTGTGTTTCGGCTCTTCTGAAGCCAGCTCAACGTAGCCAGCTTCAAAGAACGACGAAGTGGTCACACATGGTTGATCCGAGCCCAAAAGTGTTCATCCACTGGTGACTCCTCTTCCATCTATTGTTTACCACAGACCAACTGCTTTCGTGAAAAGGAGGTCTTGACAAATGTCGTTCGTGGGTGCATGCCAAGGGAGACACCGAGCAGGAGAACATGTCAAATGATAAGAAATGACACTGAATGAAAGCCAGTCAAATCTCGTCCGAGATGGCTTAGAATAATTGAGAGGTGGTTTTTGAATGTGCGCTCATCTTACAACCACTTGTGCACACGTGTAGACGCATCCAATTTGTCAGCGTCCACGCTTCCGTCGACGTAGCATTGATGGACACCATTTGCCAGGTATACGAATCCGCATGCTCCGACGACATGGGGAACCTCTTCGTGATAACTACACTCTTCACATTCTTCACTGACCTTGAGAATGCGTGTTTACGTGGTTAAGGTCCAATTTGGTGCATGCAGTCGCGGGTGTACCACTTGCTTGTCCCAACTTCTTCTTCGTTTCCTTCCTCTTCCTCTCCTGGTCGAAGTTGTTGCGGATCCTGTCTTTGACGTGTGTCAACCACCGCCATCATCATCACCCGGTAGAGCATTTGTTCGATGAGCAGTAAGAATGCGACTCCCTCCCGTTGTCATGACCTCGCACGGTTCGGATAGCTGATTCATTGTGCCCGTATACCTCTCCCACTCCCCCTCTCCATATGGGGCTTAACACACTTGGATTGTAGTGTGATACCTTCAGTCAACTGCTACGACATTGGTTGTTTTTGGAAGTGGATGATCTGATGACCTGAGGAGAGGAAGGATAAGAAAAGTGGCTAAATGTCAGTGGGTTTCATTTTCCTCTTGGGAGTCGTGTCAAGTTGTTTGTGTTGGTCGATGATGCATCACGGAGCAGAGTTGGCTGCAAACCCTAACTGCCTTGTCACTTTGTCTCCCTCCCCCCTTAGAGGGATGAGCTGGTAGCATGGGAGACGTCGCTGGAAGCGAGTGGAGGCGAGGGAATTATGCAATGCGTCGGTGGTTTGTTGGATGTCAGGTGTTTCTGTGTGGAGTAGAAATGCATTCTGCTCGACTACCAGGTCTCCGTCCTTTCGTCTTCCTTGGTGGTGGTTGGATGGATGGGTGGCATTGAAAGTCTGGGTGGGGCACTGCCTTGCGCATATTTGAATTAGCGAAGGAGATGACGTTGTGTTGCGGCGCATTTCGTTTTCACAGATATGGAGATGTTTCTCCCTTTACTTGCTGGGTCACAGTTGATTACTGTTGGCGATGGGTGATGAGCGTGTGAGTGGTAGATTCTGTCATGCAGGAGAGCGATGGGAGACCACGTCTAAGCATTAACAACGACGGAGAATCAATGGCAATGGAGAGATGAACTGATCCAGCAGGGGTGCATTGGCTGCTGTGTAAAGCATTAGTTCTTCCTTATTGTCAGGTTGAATCGTTCATAAACACTTCTCGCCTTCACATTTCCGACTTTTTGAGGCAACTCAAAGATGGTTATTGGTTTGGCAATGGTGAGGAAGAGGAGGAAGAGGAGGATGTCTCGTCAAATTAGTGCTCACACGCACCAGATCACTACCCCTTAACCACCGCATCTCCCGCAACTCCTCACTGCGAATTAGCACTGCCACCCTGTTGACTATGTTGCAAGGCGTTCTAATTACCAGAAGGAATGAATTCTAACCACAATAGCATGCAGGTTGGCGAAGAAGCAGAGAAGTCTACCTCAAGGCAATTCGGACAGATGTTTACGTGGAAGAAGAGGTGGTGGAGAAGGGGTGTGGGGCGCACCAGTCGATCGGGTCCTAGTAGATACGTCAAGTCACCATCTTGCGTAGGAGTGTTGGCAAAGAGGAAGTTGAAGGAGCAGATGCAGCAGTTAACTATGCGATAGCCAGAAGTCCGCATGAACGCGAATGTGTGGAAGCGGAAGGGTGAGGTTTGAATACGAAATGGGTGGATGCAAGAGGCAAAGAACTACTCGAAGACGAAGGAAGAAAGGAAGGTAAGGAGGGAGAGTGGGAGAGAGGGAAGGACGAAGCGAGGGGGGCGGAAGTGAAGATTGAGGCGAAAACATGAGCGGCGAATGACGGTGGTGGCGATGGCAGGAACGTTGACGACCCGGTAAACTAATGCCTCATTACGTGTGCATTAGAACTTCTCAACCGAACACGAATTGAAGGAGAGGAGAGGAAGGAATGGAGGCGTAGGATGGATGCTCATTCCTCAGCGCGAAGTGGGGTGGTCACTACCACATGGTTTGAGCAAAGGTCATCATCACCTATCTCCTCCTCCTCCTCTGCTAATCTCTGGCTGTGCAGGCAGATACATCAACACCAACAACAACACATTTATCTCGAATACCCTCACATTGGATAGACTTTATTAGCCAGAAAGATAATCTTACCAAACCGGCTTTCTGTGCGATGGAAGGAAGCAAGTATTTCATCCCTAATGTCTCACGCAGTCGCTTAACCTGTGACCTGAGGCTGTTGGTGTTACTGCCACGCAAGTCTGCCGATATTGATGGTGGAGAGTCGTCTTTAAATTTTACGAATCTTTAGCTGGCCGTCAACATGTTGACCGCTGTTCATTTCGTCCGCCTCCT
This sequence comes from Taenia solium, assembly GCA_001870725.1. Taxonomy (NCBI): domain Eukaryota; kingdom Metazoa; phylum Platyhelminthes; class Cestoda; order Cyclophyllidea; family Taeniidae; genus Taenia; species Taenia solium. The sequence goes on along the minus strand of MIEF01004330.1, from coordinate 16,201 downwards.
CCTTCACCTTCGTTTTCCGTTCTCCTGCTCCTCCTTCTTCTCCTCCGCTCACTTTTCTTTGAAAGTCCCTTTGTCCCTTCTCTCTTCCCCTTCTCCTTTTAAGTGCTGTTCTCCATTTCGACATCCACACCACATCCTTCCTTCCATTCGCACTCATCTGGAAGTTCAACTATCTCCTAGCTCGTGCCTTCGGCACCGGTGTCTCCTTCCATTACTTTCGACCGCAGCCTCCGCACAGAATTGCTCCTAGTCAGGGTAAAGTAAATGTGTATCTGTTGAAATCTGATGACCATCACATCAGGCGCTTCGGTCGAGTCTTCTTCCTCTTCTTCCTTCTCTTCCACATGGTCATCTCTCTGAATTGCCATGTGAGAGATTCTGATTCTTTGGCAACTTGCATGTCATTAGCGTTAGCAGTGGTGTGTGCAAAGGCGAGCAACTACCTTTCCTCACAATGCCAACAATGCCCACCATAGTCCAGCCGACAAAGGAAAAGCGAGAACGAAAGCCGATAAGGCAACCAAAATGGGCAAACCAAAGGCAGACGAACAGAAATGGAGCATTAAGACACGGCAGGCTAGAAGTCATGCTTGCGACCCTTGGTTTGGGGAAGTGACCCAAGCAATCGATCGCATCGATTCACTCACCATTTGAATGTCAGATGTCTGGTCATTGTCACGCAGCGCGTGCATAGCACGCACGCACGCACGCAGGCAGGCAGGTAGGAAGGTAGGCGGGTGGGTGAGGGGAGGCAAATGTTGTCGCCACAACCAAAGTGGACGCCTTAAAACTCATTCACTCACTCACTTACTTAGTCAGAGTCTTATTGTATTAGAACCTGTAAAAAAGGAACTCAGCCCTTCCCTTTCCGCATTTCCTTCCAGCATGACATTTCCCAAATCTGACAACGGATGATGGTCGCAGTCGAGGCGATCACTGATATCCTCATTCCCCACTAGACCGCAACTCCCGCAACGTGCAGGTGGGTCTGCTACAGCGTCATAATCATCACTTTCTGTTTTGCCATGCACAAGTTCTTCTTCGCTGTCTTCTCTGTTCTAGGCGTGCACCAATAGCCCCTCTTTAGTGTTCCTTCTGCTATCGCGTCATTACCTGTACCGCCTTTCCTACACCTTAATATGGAGAAGAACTATTTCAGTTTACGCACTGGAACGACAAAGTCCATCGCACTGAGGCAGTTGCTGCTGTGAGTTGTCGAGTTTTGCAGGTTAATAATTTTCTGTGAAGATTCAAACGTGGTGTGTGAGTCAATGGAGAATACGTGTGTTTGGGGAAGTCGGGCCTGCTGCTGAATGGAGCACCTCTGTCCCATGTAATAACTTGTCATTCTCGCTGTCCTCCTCCCATTCGGGATCTGATAAAGTGGCAACACTCAAATTGAACCCTAGAAGTTGTACAAGATTTGCAATAGCGGCTTTGCAAAGCACAATAGCCGGAGTTGAAAATTTCCTTCTCAGCTGTCAAATCAAATAAAAGGCTTACTTATAGCCGTCAAAGACGCTAGCTCACAGCAATCTACTGCGCTGGCAGTGGTTTCGTCATCACGATCTTAGTAATATTACACCATTAGACCTCTCACTTCGTCTTCATCCGTTGAACACTTACCATCACTATGCTGATGAATGAGAGACACGCACAGCCAAGTCTGTCCAGACGGAGGAGTGTTAAAAATTAACGCGAGATCAATTTGGCAAGACAGCAAAACAGTAAAACTGAAGTGACTGAGATGGAGACCTGACTGCTTTCGTGGTGAGTTAAAAGTCCAGCAGTTGGCGTGTGTGTGGATTTGTATCTGTGAAGCCGATGGACTGACTGCAGGACTACAGTCAACTCGACAATGTTGGCTGCCTGCAGCAGAATGACGCCCCAATCCCTATCCAGTATGCAACCCCTAGATTCGAAGGCGCAAGTGCGCGACCATTCCCTTGTGTTTTAATCCACTAGCTCTTGATTAAATGCTATCATAACTTATGACTGTGTTCCTTTTAGAAGATGTTTTGTGCACTGGCAGTGGCGAATACGAGAAGTGTAGTTATCACGAAGAGGATCTCCATGTCGTCGAAGCATTCAGGCTCGTGTATCTGGCAAATGGTGCCCACTGATGCGACATCGACAAGAGCGTGGACGTTGACAAAATGGATGCGCCTGCAGATGTACCGAGGCGTGGTGTGTAAGTCTTAGGTAATGGGGATGAGTCTCATTACAGCGGTGAATCGATGAGCTGGCATAGCTTAAGGCACCCGCATGCCAGTATCCTCCCAGGTTTGAGAGGGTTTCGCTCAAAACTCCTGGATGCATGGCACCCGACTATCATCAACTTGCAATGATGAGTTGAGAACCTTACCTTAAGAGATTGATGCGTGCTGCGAGAGTGCATCATCAATTTGCCAGACCTTCGTCAAGACAGTATTAAATTTGTTCTCGAAGTGCTTGTGGGATGCTCAAGCTATATTTTAAGTTGACATGCAACTGCCAATGCACTCCCAAGTCATTCCAAGTATGCACTAAGATTCAATAAAAATAGGAAGTACTTGCTTAAAACAAAAATGCACACTGCTTTAATGCTTCGCCAATTAGAATCACAACGGTCAACTGCGTTGACAGTGGTTTGAATGCACTACAGCAGATCATTCCCATTACATCTGCACAACTACAAACAGGAGACACTTTTATCCACCTCAAACTCCACCAGCTGACCCTAACAGCTACACGAACAAAAAGCACTAACGGCAAACATCAACACCAAATCCTAGTGGTTAACATGAAGAGGGCGAATGCGAGAGCCATCCAAATGTCATGATGCCTCTGATGATCAGCTCATTACCAAATGCTGCAGCAGTCAGCCAGCCAGCCAGCACGGAGCACCAGTCACTGGGGCTGCTCACCTCCCTCATACCGCAATCTACGCTGTCGACACTGGACTGACTCATTCTACTAATTTTGTTGAGACAACCCTCCCTTCACCCCGACATCTTTCTCCTTCACCTGCTCAATGTTGGTGCATTTTCGTTTGTGCTCTCATGTGGACTTCGGTGTAGAATTTAAAAATTTTGGCCTTACATTGGCGCTGTGGTCGGGGTCTAGACTGAGATAATGGGAGGTATTGATGGGAAGCAACAGTAATGCATGTGGGCGAGAAAGGCCACAACTCCGTCTCCTATTGTGTCATACTCGTCTCTGCACTTTGTGTCCCCACACCACTCAACTGTCACGTAGCTTGCCAACGCAGGCATAATCGTAGTATTCGCCAGTGTTGTGCCACTGGTGTGCGGAGGGATTGAGGAAGAGTTACTTAGGCGTGAGACATCATGTTTCTTTTTACTCTATGTATCATTTATTCGTCTCCTTCCTTCCTTCTCTCCTTTGTATTCCGCATCCCCGTTATCCGATCTATCTTTCTAAGTGACTCCTCATCAGTCTGTCTGTTGGCACCGCTTCTAACAGGGTGCAATTCTCCAACTCAACTCACTATTGACTACGCTCCACTCAGGAAAGCGGGTGATGGTCGTAGCTGTAGTACTCACCCTCCATCACACCGATTCCCTTATTCATCGTTAGGGCACAACTTCCGTAAAATGTAGGTAGCTCTGTCACAATGCCATATTCGCCACTTTTCACTTTATTATTCACATGTTCTTCATCACTATCCTCTCTGTTGCAGATGGGCGCCACTCGCATTTGTCGCTCAGCAAAGTGCTGGTTATTGGTGAATTGGAAGCGTCTGAAACCTCTACCTCGTTCAGGATTCTTTTGTTGCACGCACATTATATAAGCTGTCGCTTGCACAGCCGGATGTGGAGAAAAGAGGTTTTTTAGTGTGCGTAACGTACAGATAAATTCCATTGCACTACGATGGTGGCTGTTGTCAGTTTTGGAAAGTGGTGAGTTATTGAATGTCTGGGAGAGTGCAAACGTGATACTTGAGTCACGAAGGGATCGAGGAGATGCGTCCGCCACCAAACGTCACGCACACACGCACATTGCTCCAGAGCTATCAATTGGTTCGCCTTCCATTGCAGCCAAGTGTCAAAGCGGACAAATATGCAATGGGTGAGGTGGGGTGACCAGTCGCAGGAAGCGAAGCACACTCATTGCCGTAGTGCCCTAGCACTACCATACTGGCTAGTCTTGAGTATTCCTTGCAGTCCTAGCTAACCAGTGAGCAATTCCTGGCTGCATTCGGTCAGTGAGGACTGCATTGCATTTAATTCCTCAAATCCCTTTGTTTACTGCTATTTATACCACCTTTAAGCATACTGGAAGAGTTGCCGAAGCAAATTCGATTAAGATGGAAATGGGGCCCTTTTTGCATTGCTTATATAGCAGACAAAATTTCTGCTGTAAACTAAGCGAAAGCTGAAGAAAAAAGAAAGTTCGGTACTGAAAAGTGCTTGTCTACATGATGTTCATTGTTCGTTTCTACAAGTGACAATGAACAGCTCGGCATTGTGTTACTGGAGGAGACGGCTTATTGGTGCACCAAATATACTTCTCTCTTCGCTTTTGCCGTTGTTGAGGCGCTAGCCACTTCATTTGCTCTGCCACTAGCTAGCAGGAGTTCCTGCCGCTATAACGCCTTACCATCCGACAAAAATGGCTCATATGAACACCAGATTTAAATCTTGACGTGGATTTATTTGCAAGTCTTTAAATCAGGCCCCCCATTGTGGATGCCAAAAAACAAACTTTTCCACATCGGCCGAGTTCCTAACTTTGCTTTAGAAACCTCAGTCTTGCTGGAACTGCACGGCAGCAATAAAAAGAGAAACTGCAGCCAGCGTGCTCATTTTCTTAAGCACCGTGAAACCCTTCAAATTTATTAGCCATGAAGGCATTTGCAGAATTGATTTGCGGCACAGAAGTGAATAGGGTAGTCGGTGCGCAGCAAAGAATAACGCGAATGTAGATAGTGGACCTAAGCTACCACACTTAAGCAAATGCGGGGCATAAAACGGAATGTCTGTGGAAATGAGCCAACTATGAATTTTGCATGGTCCGGAATGCGGCTGCACATGGTAACCTTCTACTCAGACTTGTTTACCACTTTTGACTGGCTTGACCATCCAAAGCACGGAGAGAAGGTAGGAGTGTGTTCACCCTTGTCGGAAATGCAATTCGCTTTGAAGTCGTGGCACCTACTTCACCTCCGCACTTCGCGCTAAAGCAATTGTGAAACACCGTCAACGGAGTTGTCGTATGAATAAAAGCAGCAGTTGGGAAGAGTCTATGGTCAGAGCAAAACAAATATTCAGGTTACGCGTGCCCATCATTTATAACTCAGTCCTTGAAAGGCCTAACTGGATGAGGAGAAAGTCGTGTTAACGACTACAAAGCAGTACGTTACAGATATGAGTACCGATCAAAGGACACAGTTACCATCGCGCCAGCTAGTTAACTTGACTGAAATTTCATCGCATCGGCCTGTACAGGAGTTTAAATTTACTTCTTTTGATTTCACTCTATGATCCACTTTCTCTACCCATATTTTTGGCTCTCGCACCATGGAGAATGCGTCGGTAAAGAGGAACGGTTATACACTAGGCTAAATTTGCCCTAACCATGCAACAGATTCATGACCTGAGCTGAAGCCACTTACCTAATTTGCAAAGAAGGGAATTAGAAGTGCGTATTGCAATTGTAGAGGTTGCGGAAGAAAAGTGCAAATGCGCAGAATGACGGTGAGGGAATTACGTATTCCATGGTTTCTGGACTCGTATGTTGATGTAAGCTTTACTTCTCCAACTGTACAACTAACCGATTTCGCGTTGTGCACGAATCCGTGCTTGCATGCGATTGAGGGTCGCCCATACAGACTTGTTCGTTTTCGCCAAACATGGCTGTGGTGGACCATCAGTCCCTCGGTACACCAGTGTTGAGTCATCTCCCTTACTGCTACGTCCTTGCAGATGACTTAAAGCGCTACACTAGTGGTGGTAATGGCCAAACACAGTCTGAACCAGTGTGTGACCTATTTTCGACCATGTCAACTTTGGCTCAGCAGGATTGGGCGTGACAAAACTGAGCTAGATTCAAAACACCGATGTCGACCTTCGCAAATTCTCAATTCTCACTTCTTCTTACTGTTTGGAGAAGCTTTTGTTGTGTGGAATAGGTATGCCGTCTCCACAAATTTGTGGCAACTTTCCTCGAATGGACACGTCTCAGATGCAGTTAATATTATGGAAGGTAAAGCAATCAGAAATCCTAACCAAACCTTCAGCTCGCGTTGCCAAATCTTGGTATGAAATCCATCGCGCCGCATCTTATATTGAGCCTGTTAAGAGCCACTCACTAACAATATCATCATGGCGAAATCGGAGGAGGAGGAGGAGGAATCCTAGGTGGCATGTAATACATCAAAATATAAGAACATTAGTTTTATCCTCTCGGTGGCATGAAAATCAATCGTTGGTCATGGTCTCTCAATCTACCCGTTCACCAACTTTTGACACGCCAATGCAGATGACTAGGGTGCTACATTAGAGCTTGATTCCCCATAAGCAATAGGAATTACCAGCACCTCCAACTGATTTACACACTTTGTTATTTGTTTCATATGTCATTTACATAGGACTGAGAAGGTCGTGCCTTGAAATGGGAAAGGGTGCATAAACTCCACAAGGACAACTGCCGTGTGCATGCATAACACAGTACGATTTGGCAAAAGGAACTTGTTCCTATGTAACCTTACGCAGCTGTAACCTTACCTAACTCTGGCACCGATTCAAGCGGACTTCCCCGATGTGATAGGGCTTGGCACACACATGTCGATATATAAATACTTCATTTCAGAAAGAAGGAATTTCTACTACCTTTGATGCAAATTCTCGACTGCTATGTGTACGAAGAAGCTGCAGATGCCACATAAGAACTTCTGTCGAAGTGAGGAGTAAAGTGTCTGAGATGACTACAGGCTGAAGCATTGCGGCTTGGACAACATTCCAGTAATGAAGCAGTTCGTTCGTTGAGAGATGCTGCCTCATATGGAAACGGTAATGCACCATCCCCTGGAACAGGTGTCTTATCTTGAGGTCTTGCTTCACTTTACGCCACCCTCTTTGGTTTCGTTCAAACCGACTGGATTTGCATCCTTACCATCTAACCAGCAGCACTCACATTGTTGGGCTAGCTCTTGTGTTTGTACTACCAAACCGCATAGCCCATATAACGTCAGGTATTTATCAGTTGTGAGAGCCCCCTTACAGTGCTTGTTTTGAGGTCCACTATTTAACCTCCCATAACGCTCAACACCAGTGGGCGTATGGAGAATGCCCGACATTCCTCCGCTATCCTAGCTTCACAAATGTGTAGCACACCTCTTTCCATTACTTTGCAATTAAATCTCTCCTTCGATGGCCAAGAAGATGATAAAGAAATCGGGTTCCATGCGAGGAATCTAACATTGCATCTGTGTTGGTCCCCTTCTCATAAGCTGCCGCTAATCATTCGTTGTGATTTGATTGCAAAATCACCAAGTCTTATTTTGTTGACACTGCAGCAGTATTCAATTTGAGAAAAAGGAGTTGTCAAGCAACACTGAATTATTGCTGCCGCTTTCCTGCAAGGTAGTCCATTCAGAAGTGGCAAGACGTTTCAACTCACCTCCCTTCCCTCCTTTTCCCTTTGTGTGAGGGAGCGGAAGTCGAACTGCCAAAATGCATCAGAATGATTCGCAGAATTACAAATCACCAAATTAAATTAGCGCCACCTAATCGGAACAAAACGCAAATACACCATTGAGAAAAGTGGAAGCAAGGATGTTGGGTCACAAACCGGTGGCTTAGTGTCAAGGATAGGTTTCAGAGCAAATAGTGTGTGTCAAAGATATTCTACATTAAGCCAACTACAGTAGCCAAATTAATGAGCTAATGTCTTTCTAAACTGTCAAAAAATTTCAGTAAAGTGCTTTGCGAAGACATCATTTAAGCTTCTTACAGTTGTATTCTCAATTGTAGCCCTTACACACACTTTGCAATCGAGAGACTCCTACTTTCGTATTACTAACAATCACTAAAGTTAACCTAGTTAAGAAATCCTAGGCAGTCTATTATCTCTTAAGATTGCAACAAAGAACGCACCATTCTAAATGCAATAATTTCGAACTAGGGAAGATTCATTTCAAACTGCAATAAATTCGAACGATTAATCAGTGCCTAAGAATATGCAAACTGAAAAGTTTTCAACCTGCTCATTACAGTCTTGTGCTACATTCGCCCCTCTCGTTTGCTGGACAGATAACATCGGTAACAGCGAGCAAAAGCAGTTGACTTGTTGCCACCTGAAGGCTTCCTTCTCAAACTACTTGCGTATCAAAGAGTCACATGAACTCCAATTTGAAGGCGAGCAAAGAGGACACAAGAAACGCTGTAGAACAAAGGCTCTGACCCTTTTTTCATAAAAACTCTTCATATCATTTAGGCCCTTGGAAATGTAGCAGTTATGGTTGCGAGTGAAGGCAAAGGCTTGACCACTCGTGGAGGAGCGAAACACCCTGGCATTTGAAAGCGGGCCATAAGGTCTGCCCTAGCTTTCGGATTCCCATTTCGGGTAGAGTAACTTTCCGGTAAACTAACTCGCTGCATGGCCCTTGACCAGGTACGCTGCGACATTTGGAAGGCCAAACTAATTTCTGGGGCTCAAATTGCCTCACAGGCTGATTGATTGAGCTGCTAGAGCCACGGAAGGCATGTGAGGGCTGGTGGGTAATTCACAGCAGACATGGTGATTACCCGCTGCATAAACAGGCATACGTCAGCAAAACGGAGCTAAGATGAAGAGGCCTCAGTGAGCGGCAAGTATTGCATAAATAAATATCGAACACTAGCAGATTTCGTACAGTTGGTGCATTATAAGGTGAGAATGCCCGAAGAAGTTGATTCTCACGCGTACTACAGACCATAAGTGAAACGCTAATGTTATAAATGCTTTTAGCGCCTGGAGAGTAAATTGTTTTAGCATAAAATAACAGAAAAGAAGGAATGAGAGTTGGCTGATTTGTCTTTCGTCAACATCCTCGGACAGAATTCGCATTTATGGACCTGCTGCTCTTCTGACAGAAATGGCAAAGCAGCGAATCGGATTATGCTTTAGAAGGAGAAAAATACTGGTGCTTGCATATGGCTTCAGTCGACCAGCATCATGAGCAACGCGCCTTTGCATTGGAGGGAACACTCAAACCCTTTGTGAAACTATGATCTCCTGCCAGCCTTCCAAGCAGTTCTGCAGGTATATTAGCGAATAACAGGGTCGTGAAATGCTTAATAAGAGCAGCTATATGGTGACGAAACAACTCTCTTCTATCCTGAGACAAATGTGCGTTCGACGAAACACCACCAAACCTTCTCAAAGCTTGTTCAAGAAGAAGCAGGATGCATAATGCAATTTACTTATAACCGTAAAATTGGGTAATTTACACTGCGTAATTGCTGGGCGACTTTTTTATAAGTCTCAGCGTGAATCCTTTTGGTTGCCAGTTTTAAGTTAATTCTCTTCCTATGGAACGAAACAGGGTAAATAAGCAATAAAAGTACATTTAATTTCCTTCTACAGTTTCTTTTGGCCAGACGAAATCTCACCATACTGGTATTAGGATTGCAAGACACAACTGAAGGAAGGTTATTTAAAATAGCTGTTTGGGAGTAGGGACACATGTCATTTGCATCTCAACGGAGGAGGTTATGCAATCAGCCAATTGACAGCCTCTTACGACACTTTCACCAACCGTTTTCTCATTTTCAAGCCTCTGCCACCGCGCCTCAAGCAAAGGGAACAATGCCGTTTTGAGGCTTAGTGTTAGCGAAGATAGCAGGCATGGACGAGCATTATGCCGCCAATACAGAAATGCCAGCCGCAAAGGCAAGAGACCTAGAATGGTTAAGCATACATTAGAAAGTGTATAGCACATTGCAACCATGCGTATACACCGTTGCTTTCACAGACTTACGACAAGCATTTCTCTTAAACAAATTCCAAACCGTCGAAGCTTAGAGTTTACTCAGTTAAGAGTACTCAAATAGTCAGCGTTGCGCCAACCTTTGTGTAGTGAGTTTCTGCACAGCGGATGTCTCCATTCTGTGATGTTTACATTTGATAATCACCCACCGGGTTGAGTACGGTTGTTAATTGCCCTCGGTCCCTTTGCCCACGGTAACAACGTAGGACCTCATTTGCACAGAGGATGCAGAAGGCCATGCGGTATGATGGTGCCAGTCACCGCGAAAACGAAGGGGTCGGTGCTGATACATTCCCATGTGACCAAGTAGTCCTGCTACAGCATACACCTTCCGAATGCAACGCGATCTAAATTCACGAGGACTTTCAGTCACACAAGCTAAAGCGTTATGGGTTTGAAGTGAGACACTCAAGTTGGGTGTTGGATATTCGTTCTAGAGCTGCGCGATGCATAATAGAACCCAAGGTGGAGCAACGTCTGGGCATTATCATCGGTGCAGAACTTGAGTCACCACTATCACCTAAGTAAAGACTGTCACTACATTCATTCCGGAAAGAAAGCAATGAGTCGCAGGTGTTTCATACATGTCTCGCAATTTCAAATAAAACATTTTAAGAATGCTTTGGAGGCGGGGTTTCCGCAGGCGTTTTGTTTTGAGTAATCCTTGCAGTGTCTCTGGCAGTGGAACAGTTTGTGTAAGACGGTCATGTTGACTTAGTCTTGTGGGATGCTGGCAGTCAATTGCCTGAGCACTTCTGCACGGCTTGTTCTATTTGTCACTTATCAACTTACTAACAGCAAAAGTTGGAGCTAATCGCTAAGTCGTGTGAGCAGTCCGATTAGCTGGTAGAGACAGAAGTTGATGTGGAAGAGGAATTGAGGTGACCTCGCCTAAATTGTGAGGAAGGTAACAATCTCAATGAGGATGATTGCATAAAATGCCCTTGATCACGTCGACAACTCCACTCGTTGTCCCAAGTGATGAGCTATTACTTCATGGACGGTTCGAGGAACGGCAGAGTGGACGTCAGCTCTTGCCTACCACTGAAGCAGGCGTGCATGATCGCACGGCATTAAAAGCTAGTAGGATGAGTTTTCTCTCTCTGTAGGCCCGCAGAACAGACAGCCTCTTTCACTCTGATTGGAAAGGCCATCCGGAACTAGAGTGCAGGTGGCAGTGATTCAGCAGCACTTGCATCCAGCTGCTGAACAGATGGACAATTTCATTATGCAGCCAAGACATTCAAGTCAAGCACGTCAAAATGCACGTTTAACTCCAAACAGTTCTCATGAGTTGGAAAAACCGGAGGTTAGTTTTAGCCAGCTCCTCCCCATCAAACCTGCTAAAAGCATTCTTAATCCACAAGTCCCCATCTCTGACGTACTGCGTCACCCTTAACTACAACTATTTCTAGTTATTTATAACGGATTGGGGGATAACTTTTATTCCTTCCGTAAGGTTGTAGTGCAGATTTGAGCTCGCTTCCGTTTAAGTGAAGCGAACAGCTTAACCACTGAGTCTGCAGTACCTTGGGGGCATGAAGAATGAAAGCTGTCATTCGCCTTACACTCCGTTTAAGAGAAGCGAACAACATAACCACTGAGTCTGCAGTACCTTGGGGGCATGAAGAATGAAAGCTGTCATTCGCCTTACATCATGATGCACCGAAGTCATCTAGGGACAAGTAAATTCCCTGACGGTAACCATCGTAGAGAGGTTCCAGCAAACTTACCACCAGGCTACTATAAGAAGCCTCCTCCAAGGAGTGACGAAGCGGAGAGCTAAGGGGTGTGGTGACATTCTTCTTGAGGAGGTCGGGCTACGAGAATCCGCTGCACCTAAGTTTTCTAGCTAGGCATAAAGCATTGCAGGATTAGAACTAGAAACGCATTTTGCATCCTGGCTTAGCTTGTGACAGTTATCCACCGCTTGTTAGGAGCTTAGCCCATCGTGCGTATGAGCGCCTTGCATAGAGAATAGTAACGGTGCGAAAACAGCCACACGATCATCCGAATTCGAGCCTGCGCGCATTCTGACTGGGACACTAGTCACTGAGATTTAACTCTTGGCCATAACTTGGAGTCCGTTAATCAATCATCCAGTGCGAGGATTCTCTTGCAGATGCACTGATTTGTTCGGTCAGATCAAAGACTTGACCTTGCAGGACGGTGAGTTGAAGGGATGCACTGATTCGTTCGGTCAGATCAAAGACTTGACCTTGCAGGACGGTGAGTTGAAGGGTCACATTACGCAGCATGTTGGTTGACTTGACTACTGAGGAGGGGCTAGCATGTGTGCTGGCTTATAAGAAGTGTCCTCTGAGTATCCTATGATCCCATTAACCAGTTAGACTAAAAAGAGGGGTTTCAACTCTGTGCGGAATCCATGCTCGCATCCACCTAGTCAAGGCCACCAGCATTTTGCAACTACCAGTGGGACAGATACTCTTCGTCTATGAAATTATAAAGAAAATGCAGGTTGAGTCCGTGCAGCAGAAATTAATTGACTGCTAAGCAACAGCTTGCTGTATTTTGCCAGAAATCTGGTGGAACTCAACCCAAATGGGAGGAAGTCAGAGTGCATTTCGAATTGTTCTTAAGTTCGGCAACCTCCGCTAATGCTAGTGCTAGTAACCGGCGCACCTACATCATGGTGTGCGTCCTCTCCTTCTCCACCACTTAGTTCCCATCTCTTTCTACACCAAATCGATCCCTCTTTCCCGTCTATCGTTGCTCGCGCCTACCAACCAACCAACCAGAAGGCGACTCCTGCGCGTCAGGCTTCTGTGACAGCGGCTTCACCTGTAATGCAAGCAGCATCTTGTAAAGACTGACTTCAAGAAGCTCGCTTGCTTGCATGCATGCTGCTCCTTAAATCCTCAGGTCATCCTGTGACGCCACCGCCAAATCTTCCTGTCTTTCTAATTTCGACTTACCTCTGAGGCGAACGAATTGACCCACACTAAGGAGAAGTGAAAACACACTGCAAATACGTCGCCCGACTTATCCAAAGGGTGTGGCGATTTTAGCCGCAGAACTGCATTCAGGTATCACTGTGCCTCCTCAATTGTGCACAAAACCGAGCACATTTCCCGACCACGATGAACTCACCCATTAAGCTCCGCACTTAGCTGACTTTGGAAGGGATGGCAGCCCCAGCCTTAAAACTGTCTGTCGCCAATTTCGATACGAAGCTTCAGTGGGGCTAGCCGGGAGGCAGGAGGAGTTGGCTTCAAGGCAAGTGTATGTGAAGACGTAAATGAAACACGATTGGACAGGCAACAAATGACACATTCAACATCGCAGCATTCATGCCGAATCAAACAAGTCGGTCTCGTGGTGGCTGAACGGTTTGTCAAGGCTGTTGTAATGTACAGCCACGAAATTGCTTTGGGCATAAATGCATTGCAACAAGGCTCAAAATACTACCCCTTCTCCCACCGCTCTACGACAATTTTCAATAAGTTCGACAGCCACAACTTTGATGAAAGCGCACTGAGGAAATGAAATCACGCAAACGCGCTTAGCGAAACCTCAAGAAGAGTGCTGGGCAGACAAGAAGGACACAAGTGCTGCTCAGCCTTCGCAACCCAAACATCTCAAATCATGCAAAGCGCATTGTGAGACACGGCCTCGTGTCTTCACTTCTGTTTTGCTGTGGCTATGGTGAGATCGCATGCTAGAGAGTTATCGGATCAATGATCTGGAAGCCTGGGACCCAGACCAGTGCTAAGACTAATTTCCAATCTCCTTGAATCCGGCTGAATGCAAACAAGGGATGAAAAGTGAAGACAGCGTAGTATGTTTGTCATGCCTTGCTTTCGATTAGTTGATTGCCCTATTTACGACAGCACTGGGGTGTCTTGGCTGCTACTACTGTCATTGTTGCATTTGCAGACAGTACGCGCACGTGTACACGTGTGCAGAGGATGGTGAATTCGGCATGCTGGTGTGCGCTCAATCGCTGGGTGCAATGCATGGGCAAGACGCAGCAGATGAGGTTCGCTCCTCCTCATTCCGCCTTCACATCTGCTTGCCGCTTTCGCGTTCCCCAGGGCAACTTGCGAATACCATTAAGCCGATTTGTGTCACCCAATGAATGGCACTTTACTGATGCGTTTGTGGCGTTGGATGCATTTAGCCGATTCGCAACTTGTTTAGGATAAAGATGGTCCTTGTGGCACTATTGCATGCATTGTCCCGGTTTTGTAACTGCGATGCACAATCCAATGTGTGATTAGCTGAGATGTCGACAAATCTGTAATTAGGGGTAGATAGTAAAAGCAGTGCAAGGAGATTCGAGCACCTGATTCGCCCACAAAGGTTGCTTTGAGGCATGCGAGTTCTGAGGTGGCTCTGGCTAGTAAACAGAGAAGCCAGGAAATGGGAGGAATGCTGTCTAAGCGATCTGGAGGCACAGATGAGATGCATGAAAAGCAGCTAGTTTGTAGCACTTGTCGCAATGGTGTGCAGTCCCACGAAAATCTTTGATCAACTTAGCCACCTGAAGAGTGTGGCCTCGACCAGGACTGCTCACAGCGGAACTCTGTGCCTCGAGACTTGTTGCAGGCAATAAAACCTGTTTTGCTCAAGAGCTGCATAGTTAATTTGTGTTTGTCAAACTCCAGCAGTCGTATCAACAATTAAATGACACGCCATGTGCAGACTAGCGGTCGATTCGCAACGTGAGCGGATACACCACTGACAACTGTCTTTCGATAAGGATGGTTGGGCTGGCAAATGGGATCTTGGGTTTACTGACAGAGGCTCTACCTTGAGCCCACACCTCTTACTTTTCCCAAACTATTGTAATGATTGAGGCAAGGTAGTCTGTTGTACCAAAAGTAAGAAGCAGTAGTCGTTTAAAGGGCGACAGCAAAGACATGCACAAAATCACACACAGAGCAAATGGGATGGGCAGAGCGTTCATAGTCGCAATTTAGTTAGGGAAACAGTTAGAGTCTCGACGTCCTCTGAAGCCACAAGGGTTAGAATCTATGTCAAGCTTTAACTCGAGAATTTGCCTATTTTGATAACTACTAACAGCAACAAACTCCGTCTCTGGAATGACGTAGGTGCCTACATACTCAAGACGTCCCAGCATCCCGCTCCTACACGCTCCTTCACTGTGCCGACGCACAGCCACCTCTGCTGCTGTCAAATGCCGCACAATGTGGTACCGTGGGAGGTAGATCTGCCCTCTGTGAACAAATATCTGCGAAGAATAATGACGAGCTTGCAGTAGACCATTTGAGATTGGAAACGACTTGATGATCACATTTTCGCTACGAAGCAGTGATATGGCATGCACTAGCAGTAAGAACAATTACCTCATCCCTGTTTATAGGCGGACCGGTGTCAGCTGTGATCTTGACGAATGAAAAATCCATTCCACATTCCATCAAGGCTGATCCCAATCGGACTGCGAGGGGAGACACGCAGATGAGAGAGGCTTAAGCAATCGTAAAAGCGCCGATTAGGAGAGGTGTCGTAAAGCAAGGATATGCACATTGATTTATGAAGGCAAATTGTAAACACTTGCATACCCACCTAGATTTGGTGGAGGATAGGGCTTAGTAGTCTGAAGAGATGCCCAGAGGCCAGACTGATATTCGTAGACATTCTGATCTTTTGGCATCAAGTCCAAGAATATCGTGTACAGGCGATTTGAAATCAGGCCGTCCATGCGAACGCTGAGTGTAGGAAACATAGGTCTGCAAAGCAAATTGCCAACAGCATTAGACTATCCAACGACAACTGACAAGAAGGCTGGAACTATAGGAGCTGCAAAATCATGAACTTGCCATACCTGTCGATGCGCATTTCCATTAGGCCGGGCCTTGCCGCCTCCCACGCAATCCCGTTGCGCAACCGTAGAGTGATTGTCGGACGCTGTGCTAAACAGGCAAGCTCATAATCCTGTCCTGCCACGCAAATGGACGATGACTTCCTCCTTCCACCGTCGAGATCTGTAGGCCACAAGTAGGGTACACTCTGGGCAATGGTCAGTAAGGCTAAGTGCATATCCTCTTCCATTAGCGCTCGTGCTTCAGCTGATACCGCATCGCCACCATAATCCCCACCTTCTCCACTTGCACCCGCCATTCGCGAGGATGTGAAAATGTAAGAATGTTGAGCATTGATGCATCACAGGCTCAGTAGTTATCACCATTCCATTGGTTGATATGCAGTCACTCGGTCCAAGCCAATTCAGCTGAGTGAGCCTCG